>OX596247.1:15876519-15923433 GCA_951394255.1 Polyploca ridens | reverse complement strand
CGTTAATGACGACTACATCTATCATTATGTTCAGCCAAAGGACAAAGAAAGAACACATAGAAAGATCTCATATATTTTGAAAATAGAGTCTTGAGCCGCTTTATATCCAGCCCTCCTGTTCAAAAACAAATTCCGATTGGGTTGTATCAAAATAATAACACACATGATCTATATTTCATTTATTAACTAAAATACCTACGAAGCGACCCAAATATGGTTTTAGGAGACTATCCTAACTTTTGAGTTATGCTATCGGCATTTACAGAATTTCAGAAAAAAGTTTCTGTATCTGTAAATACCGATAGCCAATAACTCAAAAAGTAAAGGATAGTCAGTCTCCTAACCTAAGACCATATTCACGTGGCTTCAACCCTTAAAGAAGCTGCCCTCAATGACCCGTCTAAAATGTCCACCTGTAGGTATATGAGCATAATTTGACATTGAAATAAATCATCGTAAGATAATCAAAAATCTTATTTAAAAGATCAGGATGTTTCATATGGTGATGAGAGAGCTCAAGTTACGTGACAATCTCTTTAATTGACAAGGTTGAACTAATAAGTACTTGTTTCTACATATCTTGAATATTTACTAGCAAATTGTCATTCAGAACATAAGGACATTTAATTAAACAGCATACCCGAGTAAATACACAGATGTACATACAGGAAATTATTGTGGCACCGTACAAAGCAAATGGATATATAAGGTACTGGTTATAACACGACGAAATAGGATACGTGCCGTGGAAACAAGTAACGAGGTACTAGCTCATAGATTGGATATTTATATGCTAACAAATCACACCTCATGCTTACCAGAACAAATTCAGAATTTAAATTTTAACCTGTTTGCCGATGGCATATCAAATGCTCTCTGAAAAATAAAAATAACGAACCGCACCGAAAGGTCACGGATTTGAACTTATTTACATACATTCCAATTTGATGCCCTCCGATCCCAATCATTCACTTGGGTTTAAGATCGAAAAACAATTTAATCATGACGCACACGTAAAATATTCTACCAGCATACCTACTGCAGAAAACATGAAGAATGGATAGAATACACAAAAGCGGTTCGTTTTCGACGTGAATGAAAAATGAGCAGCGTCTACGGCGTATAGGTTCGTTGTTAAAACAAGACATTTTCGCCGACAATGCGAAACTGTGGTGTTTTGGATGTTTTCGACTCAAAATGAGATGAGCGAGACGTGGCCTAGTTTCAAAACTGCGGTTAGCAGCGCAATGATCATTCATCCACAGCGCAATGTGGCTAAGGCTTTACAAAACTACAATGTTCGTTCATCTTTCAACATGTTAGGAACACAATTTTTATTCAAAAAATCCCGAAGTAATTTTTCCCTCGTTCAGAAAGTTCGATTTAGTTTTCATGATAAAATACATGAGAGATTCAATCCAACTAGATTACTTCTGGTGAAAGACATTAAGCAAGATTGGGTTTGCATCGTGTAGCTCGCACTTAAATTTAAATGACTATGCAAGAGCCGAACACGGTATCTAAGTAAGGAAAATAAGAGCGGGTAGAGTGAAATTCTGTTGGATTTATTTTGTCGTGTCTTTACTTATCTTTCAAATTAAATGCACGTTAAACACAATATTACACCTTAGTAAAATAAATTATAAGCATGATCGGCTTAACTCTCTTTTGAGTTTCGTGTGTTTAACATAAATAAGGAAATTGAATATGAGAAAAAGACAACGAAATTCACGTAAAACCGACGAAGCTTTCAAGATGCGCGCCATGGAAAAGCAGAGTTATTACGAAATTTATACCGGCATTTCTTGAGGTAGACAGACACGACCGACAGACGTGGAATTACTCCCGCGTTTGCCGAGAACGTGCTTAAATATTAAAGTGGGAATAAAAAAATCTGAGCATTGTCAAACTTTAATGAAAAGGTCGGAAACAGCAAAGTTATGTTTTGTTTACATAAATCAGTATTGTTACGTTTTCTTTAAAAAGTTTAATTAGAACGTAATTTAAGGCGCGGACTGACTACGATTTTGACAGCACTCGTTCTTCACTGGAATAAGGTTGAAAATGGAAAATCATAAATGTGTCGACTCTATGAAATGGGACTATTATTTACGGGTTTTCTTTAGATTATACAAAATATACACATTAAATTGAATAAGTGTCCGGTTAACATTCTAATATAACTCTGTATCTTATATATTCTTAAAAATAAAATTGTTGTCATCGCTGAAAATACGGAGAATTTCGACGCGAAAGATTTTTTTAGACGTAACTTACGAATTTTTTATTGGGAATATCAAAGCACTTTTTAATATTCTATTCGGTTAACATTTTTCTCATACCCTCTTCTGTCCACATTATTTTTTGTGTTGGGTATTTTCATTGCGTTACGTCATACTCGACTCTCAAAGAAACCCATTTTTGTGCATTTGAGCTTAGACCCCCCCTTAAAAGTAAAAAATTGCTTAATCTTTCAAACGACTCCATAGCTATACATTTTGATGTTCATAATAAAGGTTAGTTAAAATTTTGCTCGTATAAATATACCTTCAGGACCCAGTTTATAGTATATACAGGGTGTTGTTTTGGTCGGCGACAAGCGACCCAGGAGCGGTAGTACAAAATATATATTCCCCAAAAATGGACTTAATTCCATTAAATACTGTAAATATGTTGAGAAATACCTTATTCAATTTGAAATAAAATTACCGCAAAGTATGATTACTAGGCACGTGCACAGACTAGAGCTAGGCACAAGCCGCCATCGCCCCACCCCTTTACTCCCTCGTACTCCCGTTGAGTATTATGTCTACACTTTAGCTTATTACATGATTTTCAAAATTTTAATTTATTTAATTTTTATTATTAAAAAAAAAATAAAGTATTTTTTTTATATTTTTTTTAGCACCAGTATCATTTGTATTATCGACCCTGAGTCGCTCGTCGCTGACCAAAACAACGACCTGTATATGTATAATCAATCAAAGAAATCGAACGAGCGCAGCGACTTGGCAAAGAACGTTACAAGACGCAACACTGCTGATACTTTTCAGAGATTCCAATTACGAAATAAAACATTGCGCTCTCTATTCGAATTTTACCGTGGCATATATCACTGATCACTGTTCTATTCAGCCAAGGTATGTCCACAGCTGATAGGAGACATCCTCGATAGATTACCACAGATCGGTAACTAACAGGTCATTTTATACAGTTTGTGTCAAACTCCCTCTCTTATCAAATATGGATTCTTAGCTACTATGTCTCAGTACAACTCACCTATAATACTGTGTAACGACCTCCTGCGTCATGTTCTTGCTGGCGTCCGGCTCCTCGACCCTCGCGAGCCCGAAGTCGCATATCTTGAGCACGCAGTTGCTGTTCACCAGGAGATTGCCGGGTTTGATGTCGCGGTGGAGAATGCGCGCAGAGTGGAGGTACTTGAGCCCTGTGAGGTATGTCATGAATTACATTCAGACGAAAGATCTGATCTGAGTAATGAAGACAGAAATCGAAATGAAAATATGTATACCTAAAACCGTTTAAAAGTTGGTTTATTTTTCAGGAATTTCACGCAGGAGGTCCAAAGCTATTGGTTGAAATTGGATAAGAAATGTCAAAGTTATTGAGTAAAGAAGCTAGTTAGCAATAAATTTTGCTATGCATAGCCAAGAAAGAACCAGCCATACTTTCAGCTGGGGACTATATATTTGATATTATAATTTCAATGAATACGATCGTACACATTCCCTGCGCTGCCATCTTGTTCTATGATAGTCGATAAATCTTGTATCAGAGCAACATATTTTTACCCCGCTATTGGATTAGACTAGTATATTTTCTCAAAGAAATTAATCTGTAAATATTTCATAAGGTAATTTACTACCTCTCATCTTAAAACCACAATAAAACGCGTTTTATATTACATTCCTATTTAATTCATATATCTTCTTTTTGTCAGAGGAACACTATTAAAATGAACACGAGTGTTATTACTAGCTACCCCTACCACTACTACCACCGGTCAAATGTCAACGATTCCAGTATTGTTAATGCAAATTGTAAACATAATTGAAAATGGATACGACCACAGCGTAAGTGGATCAATGAATTTATTGTTGTACGGAGTCGATGGAACACTCAAGGTGAATTAATATCAAAACCGCCAGAATCCACACTTGGGCAGTCGAATTCGGTTCTAATAAAAAATCTATTTTGTCATTCCCAAATCCGGTTTAGTCCACACAGGCTAGGTAGTTACTAGACTTCAAATGTACCCCCCGGGTTACTATTTACAGACTCAATAAGAAGGTCATTTCGTTTGAGGCTGTGGCCAATTCTGGAACTCTCGATTATATAAATAAAATAAATAAATAAATATCCTGGGACATTCGTCACACACGGTCATCTGATCCCAAACTAAGCAGAGCTTGTACTATGGAAACCAGATAACTGATATAATACATATACTACTTTTTGTTTGTAAATACATACTTAATATACATAATTACACCCAGACTCAGGACATACAGACATGTTTATGCACACAAATGCATGTCGTGTGTGGGAATCGAACCCACGGCCTGCTTATATATGACCAAACATATTATTTCGTTCCGTTCCAAATCCACTTTGAACTCGAATAATAAAACAAATCGCAAATTGAGACGGTAAATATTGTAAAGCGCTTCATTTTCATAAATAATGTAAGATAATCTATTTAAAAGGGAAATCGCAGCAAAGCGTATAAATCTACCAACCGTCTTACAAAGTAGAATGATATTAGCTTCTCAGAAGATGAAAATAAAATAACAGATTTTTCAATAGCGTTTTACTTCAGGGCAGCTTTGTAGAGCCATAGCGTGGAACATTAGCTTCTAAGACTTAGAAATTTGCTTCCACAAATGAGATTATACGGTATTTATTATTTTATTACGTTCTTATCTATTATCGCGGCAAATATATAGTAAAATTGTCTTTGTATCTTATCGTTTCAATCCCCTTTCAGGTTCATCGCATCGTAGTTTGTATAGTTGAGATATATACCTATATATATATACCTATATATATATACCTATATATATATATACCTAATATAGAATATACATACTAGAGGTGTGTAACTCTCTCTCAGCTCTGAATCAGCTCAATGAATCAGCTCAAATGGGTTTGAGCCGTTGAGCTAAAGCTCAACAACAAAATTACTAGCTCACGGCTCAATCGGGATCATATTGTATCTGTAACTCCCTCCACAAATTAGTCTTGTGATTCTAATCTACGAATGATTGTTTCTTCTAAAATATTTAAATAATAATGTATTAATCGAATTCAATAAATAAATATAAAATATTTAACGTAAAAAGATAATATAAAATGACTTAAATGATTCCAACTCTAAAGTATGAAGAGTCGCGGCAGCTCAGTCGGCTCAATTCGACGTGCAGCTCGCATTGACCGCGCATGCATATCGTGAACTAGAGGTAGGTACAAATTGAGCTGATCTGCGAGCTGATTCATTGAACCGGCTCACACACTTGAGCCGTGAGCTATTATGCAGCTCGAGTATTTTTGATGAGTTACACACCTCTAATTCATACTATCTATAACGATATTATAAATGCGAAACTAACTCTCCTCTGTCGGTCCGTCACCGTTTCTCGACTAAACCTATGAACCGATCGCTGGCACGCAGATAGCCTATGGAGAGCGACAAAGGATACTTTTTATCCCAAGAACGCGGGGGACAGCTAGTGATTGTATAAATTATCATTGCTTCTTTATTTTCTATTAAAAGCGGTCAAATGTGTATAATACCCTCAGTTAACTAGTACTAATCTAGTAAAAGAATATTTTTACACCATATTCTGAGTTTTCATAAAACTAGGAGATGCTTATTTAAAATCCCGGAAGTTCTCTATACAAGTCAAGTTCAAACTAAAATTAGTTCCACTGTCCCGTGCATTTCCAGTAAATACACCTAGTTTTCCAGGTAAAGTGCCAGATTTGTCTAGTATAAATAATAGATGCCTAGCACGTACAGTGTAGTTCATTAGCGACATGTCTGCTGTCTGCTCGTCGCGATGGTTTTACACGCAAGATTTTTGCTTTCCTGCTAATATGAACTTGAAATGAGTGGTGATGAACATGACATTTCGATGTTTTAGGATGATAGATAAAATAATAAATTATTTTCTATTCTTAGAAACATGTTCTACTATCGGTAAATTTTCTTAGAAGCACTGCGACGCGGAGTGTAATTTATCTGGAACTAGATGTACCTAATTAATTGAAGGTCTTAAAGGTCATGCTTTGACGCAGTAATTCTAGAGGCGTTGTTTTCTTTAACTTTTTTCAAACCCAGTGGAATTCTATGTATAAAAGGATGGGATTACAAATTGCTATCGATTGATGCTAAATTAATATTATACAATGGATATAGTTTTTATTTGTATGTTTATATATTTGTATGACCTTAAGTAACATTATTATCCCAACACTCTTACCACGTATCTCCTAATAATAGTCGAAACACGAAACAAAGGGCCGGTCCCATCTTCCTCGTTCATCATTAATTTAAAGAGTAGGAACACGAAAAAAGCTTCTATCAGTAATGTATCGGTAATGAAAATGTACCCACGCAGGTCTACCACTCATTTTACTCCGTAACTTAATAAGGGCGCCACATTTAGACTTCAGCAATTTGGGCTGGAACTCGAAACATGTCAGACACTTGAACATTACAAAGTATATCAAAACGACGCCTCCCGGCGCTGCCTGATGCCAAAACAAATTAACGACACCTCGGCGCGCGGCGTCGAGTTTAATTTCCCAACGGGTGTGCCGCAGTTTTCACCAGGCACGCATCTGAGTTTTATGATAAAACCTCGCGATGCCTACTCTACGTGTGAAATGCGAAATTAACTATCAAACCACCTTTCATAAGTAACGAGTTTGCCTACACGTGCGATAATAATTTCAGATGGCTGAAAAAGGAGGTGGGTTATGACAGGATACGGACACACATTCATGTATGGAACGTCAGTCGAACAATGGATGTCGATGGTTCAAAGTTCTGATCCATCATACGTAATTCTCCACGCGTCGCATAGACTTTCAAATAATTTGTAAATTATCTCAACCCAAATGACGCAAGTAAGAGATGTTTGCGCAAAACAAACCATTGTACGACATTGTAAAACTTCCATACATTTTACTTCGACTCGATTGTACATAATAAACCACCGAGCGGAGTTATAAAAACCTAAGAACAAAGCTACAATAAATACGTTAGGGGGGCGAGGAAAGTGGCGCGTAAAAGCTGTTTATTGTGGCTGCGGGTCCATTACTCGCGCGGGTCGTCGTCCGGCAGCGCACGCGCATCCGACCGCGACGCCCGTTCAAATCCTTATTCCTAACGTTCACAGCACAGCACGGAGGACAATGCACCGGTATAAACGACCACTGCCCGACCGCTGGCTATCACTGCCTACTGCCGCTTTAATTGCGACCCTTCAATAGCGGCCAATCAAAGTGGTTTCCTTACAGCATCACACTAATGATTTTACGTTAATGGCGAAAGATTCAACGCTTCTCTTGCCAATTGTATCGGAATTTTAGTGTTATAAATTCTATTGAAGTGAGTAGGTAAGCACGTCGCAAAAGGTATTTGGGATACCTGGAGATCAATATTCCCCGAGCACAATAGTAACAGTACATCGCTTAACA
The DNA here is from genome assembly GCA_951394255.1 of Polyploca ridens. Lineage (NCBI taxonomy): Eukaryota > Metazoa > Arthropoda > Insecta > Lepidoptera > Drepanidae > Polyploca > Polyploca ridens. The sequence continues at coordinate 15,915,708 of OX596247.1, read as the reverse complement.
CCGCAATGTTTGTTCACGCGCAGCTATGTTGGACAAACAAGAGTCGTCGGCGTGCGCGTGCGCCGCGATCTCACGCTCCCAGTCGGTGGTAGATAGAGGTTTCATAATTAACGCCCTCCTAGCTTCACACCTCAGCTAGCTAGGGGAACGTCCATCAATGGGGTCAATAGAATCCACGCGCCACATTATCGACAAGACACTTCACCGAACTTTAAACTGAGGGTGAGCCATAAATATCCCACTACGTTTTTTTTTTATACCACTAAGGTTGTAAACAAGCATACGGCCCGCCTTATGGTAAGCGTTTACCGTAGCCTATGGACACTTGCAACACCAGGAGTATCACTCGCGCGTTGCCGACCCTGCAGAAATCTCTTCACACCCTTTTTGAAGAACCCCATGTTGCACTCCTTTGGGAAAACCACGACAGGGAGCTCATTCCACAGTCTGAGCGTCCACATGGTTTCAATGTGTGAGGATGGACTCCCTGTCGATGACGTTAAAACCCTGATAGATAAAAATCACACTTATATAATAAGTGAACATAGCAGCTAGTCTAAACTCATGCAAATTAATCCTTTCAATACGGAAAAGCCTCGGTCATTCAGTAGACTATTCAGATTCGAAGCTTCCTTGAAAGTAAAATACTGAGAAAGTATTATCTTCAAATAAATCACGATAAAACCGCGTCTAAGTTGGATAAATAAATAGGATGTTGAGACATATCGCGTGTTAAACCCGACGGAATACTGGTTAGAGATTAGTATATTTGTAACGTTGCGAGAGGTGGTAGGTGGACAGTTATATCAGCCGATTAAGCTGTCCACTGACGTATTATACGGATCACGGGAGTGACACCAGAGGATTCAGATGATTATGGAACATGCTCATGGCGATTATAAACGTCATGCGCATCCTGTTACCAAAATGGATATTCTAATTCAACTTATCATAAAAGGCGGTCCATTATTTATCAACAAATATATAGTACATGTGGGACTTTATACATATTTACACAGAGCCTTATTCGACAGATGACGACAAGGCGTCCCGAACTAAATTCCATTAGAGGGAGAGACACAGGCAGGTCTTTCCACTTAGCGGTTTTTCCATCGACCGGCGCCGAGACGCCCCCCCTACATTTCCCGCCTGCGTTATGTCAATACTTCATTTCCTTTTACATGCTTCTTCGCTGATACAATTACTGTCCGAAAACATCATTAGACTTCGTTTATTGGAATTGTGCAAGGGTATTTTGTATGTGTAACAAACTTAGTAGTATATAGTCATCAGAGCGAATATCTTGTATCTGACATTGGTGGTGTGCGTAAAGGTGATTTCCTGAACTAAAAAGCTCGGGCATAAATAATATTATAGTGAGCGGAGGTACCGAACGAGGAGCGCGCCACATTTCCATAATTCTGCTCGTTACCGCCGCCGCCGCGACGAATCCTGCGCTCGAAGCCCGCAAGCTTACGATCTTATCTCAGCTGCTTTCGGTAGGTAAATACAATTAATTAAAAACTTTTTTACTGGCGTCCATTTATTAACGTACCATATTGTTCCATGAAATTTCCAATCCTTGAAAATACTGATTAGTTCAGCGCGACAATCGTAAAATGAGGTGTCAATGTGTCCACCTTCTTAATGATCAGGACATAAATCAATGCCAGTTTGCAAATTGGGTGCAAACTACATTTCATATATCACTGACTATTTCCCATTAATAATAAAGGACCCTTTTATATCTATAAAAACATTATTCTGACTGGTGATATTAATTTAGATATTTCTAATCCCTCCAAGGACCATAGAGTACAAAATTATTTAAACCTTCTAGCCACACACGGTATGCTACCAGCACATTACATGGCAACCCATACACATACCTGTCTTGACCATGTAATACTAAAGACCAAAACACCAGCGCGATGTCTCGTGGCGAATACTACCATAACCGATCACTATAGCGTTATTCTAAGTCTAGACATACTACCCAACAATGGTCAAGTTGCCAGGATTAGTAAACGAATTGACTATGTAACTCTTGATATGACTCTTTCTAAATCAGATTTAGCCCCGATCCTGTCAATGACGAATGTTAATGATGCAGTAAACTTTTTGATTAATACCTTAAATAATAAACTCAACAATTGTACCAAAATAATTTCTACTCCTAGACGCAAACACACAATAAAACCATGGATTACTACAGGACTGTTGAGATGCATGCGAAACCGGGACAAACTACACATGAAGACAAAAAAACAACCGGACAATGAAATTATTAGACTAACCTACACCCGCTATCGAAACTTTTGCAACTCAATTATTAAAAAAGCCAAACGTGAATACGAAAAAGCAGAAATTAACAAAGCTAAACACAACAGCAAGAAACTTTGGGAGGTAATTAAAAAAATAACTCACACTCGCAAACCAAAAAACCCAGCCACAGAATTAATCGTCAATAATAACCCTTTTGAATCAGCAAATATTGTAAACCAATATTTTGTAAACACTGGTAGATCATTGGCAGAAAACATACTGAGTAATAATAATTTATCTTCTTCTCCAACTTCTTACGTCCAAACCACATCTCAATCACACTCCTTTGCCCTACTCCTAACAGAAACTGATGAGGTAGATAGAATAATATGTAATCTCAAAAGTGATTGCGCAACTGGTCTAGATAATATTTCAAGTTATCTTATTAAAAGATATAAAAGCATTCTAGTGGAACCTCTCACACATATTTGCAACCTGGCACTTACGACAGGAGTTTTTCCCTCGGAATTTAAACGTGCTCTTATTCATCCAATTCACAAGAGTGGTGACAGAGATCGTGTCAATAATTATCGACCTATATCCATATTACCAGCTTTCTCAAAAATCCTAGAAAGAATTATTAATAAGAGACTTGTGAACTACTTAGAGACCAAGAACCTATTAGCTAGTTCTCAATTTGGCTTTCGTATGAATAAATCAACAAGTGATGCCGTTCATGAATTAACAAACAGTGTAGTTACGGATATGGATTCAAAAAAGAAGGTCATTACCATATTTCTGGATCTTGCAAAAGCTTTTGACACGGTCTCTGTCCCACTCCTAATACATAAGTTGCAGAAGATGGGAATAAGAGGTACTCAACTTCAGCTCTTTGCAAGCTACCTCTCTGAGCGGTCGCAGTGTGTTCAGATAGTCAAGGTTTGTAGTGATGACCTTCCTGTCACCTATGGGGTGCCCCAAGGCAGTATTCTAGGCCCAACACTTTTTCTGGCTTATATTAACGACCTTTGTAAATTAAAACTTACAAATGGGAAGATTATCACCTTCGCTGACGACACAGCGCTACTCTTTCGAGGTGATTCATGGGAGGAGGTCTATCGACATGCCCAAACAGGGTTTAATCAGGTCATCAAATGGCTCAATAATAACCTCCTTACACTAAATGTGGACAAAACAAAATACATAGCCTTTGCCCTAAGCAATAGAAAACATCCTTATCACCATTCACCCCCACACATCCTAGCACATACATGTTCAGGTCTCAACACTGTCTGTACCTGCAACCAGTTACAACATGTTGATAAAATAAAATATCTGGGAGTTACCATAGATAAAAATCTTAATTTTCAAGCCCATATCGATTTACTTACTTTTAGAACACGGAAATTAATTTTTATTTTTAGAAATCTGCGGCATGTTTCTGATGAAAAAATTCTAAAACTAACATATCTAGCATTATGCCAATCTATACTGACGTACTGTATCACGTCCTGGGGAGGTGCTTGCAAATCAACTCTAATAATCCTGGAACGAGCACAGAGAGCAGTCCTCAAAGTCTGTTATTTCCTCCCATTCTTATTTCCTACCGTAGACCTCTATCAGAGAGCTAATGTGCTGTCAGTTCGCAAACTCTTTCTTTTACAAACTGTCACTAAAACTCATTCAATTATAAAATTTGACCCCCTTATTAACAAATCTAAACGACGTAAGTGCAAAGTCTGTCCAACCAAATCGCACAACACCAGCTTATCACATAGATTCCTCTGTTTTCTTGGCCCATATACATACAACAAAATTAACTCTATCCTATGTATATATCCCCTTCCCAAATATAAATTAAAAAAAGTGGTAACAACATGGCTTCATACGTTATCGTACACTGAAATAGAAGATTTCCTTACTCCCCTATCCTAATGTATCTCGCCGGATAATTATAATTGCTAGCACTCACCTACACTCACACACCCCACCCCTCACTACACACACTAACACAAACATTATACATACACTCACACCCACGTACACGTAATTACTACACCTTTATTTGTACCCCCCACGCATCACAACACTTTCCATATTATGTCATCACTCTTCTTCTCTTTTACTTACAGTATTGTTAACATAAAACTAATCACAACACTTAATAACTAATGTAATGTTTAAATACCTATACAGTATTAGTTCAAGGGGCGAGAGCCTGGTAATCTGTAACACAGGTCTTCCTAGTACAGACACCAGTCTCTCACAAAGGGATGCTAACAGGAAACTGTATTTCTTTTATTACCTACTAGTTATTAATTGCCTAACCTTTGTGAAAGAGAAATAAACTTATTATTATTATTATTATTATTATTAATAAATACTTCTTTTAAAAACATAACTTTTCTATTTCCAAAGATTAAATAAACATGGTAAACTTAGTTCATCATAAGTCCATATTTAGCCGGCTTTTATCTAGATAATACCATGTCATAAGAAAACTTCAGCGGTAAAGATAATATCAGCGATCTTATAATACCCGCTAAGGCAGGGCATATGTGAATGCATCTGCGGGCACAGACCACGATACCGGTACGCGGTATGGAATGGAACTCGCAGAAGTCGCGCACGGTCGCACTGCATCCATACATTATTAATATCGAGCGGACAGCACGGCCGGAGCCGGACGGACGGACAAGCGCCATTAGCATATCTAGCCTGGCTGCCGCGTACCTGCACCCTAAAGGTACACAATAACCACTGGCCATGTCACTAACGCGCTCAACATGCAAGTGAACTAAATATGCCTTTGTTATGGTCAAGACATGTTGCATTCCCCGGAATCCATTGCCTTAGATGTGGTGTCCGCCAGTGGATAGCTTCGCGTCGATTCAAATTGCGTTCCCAGAATGCTCGTACGAGCACTAATGTGAGCACGGCCTAGCATCACGTAGCATTACAGTATTCACCCCGATGCATTTTTTTGTCGGGGGTTACTAATTGCAAGTTAGATATGGATTTTCATTAAAACAGCTTATCCAGTTCGCAGGGAATAGACCGGGATAGAAGCGACGGCTTAGTTTAATTTAAAAGACTATGTGAAAAATTAAAACTACCCGCGTTGCGTGACCCCTAATCGTTCCGACTGCATTCACTGTCACGAACTACGAATATTTGTAACTTTGAATTTAGGGGAAAATAAAATTATAGGCCGCAAATCCGCAATAGAAACGACTAAGTAGTTAATAATTTTACAACTACTAACAAGATTTCACGAGAAGGTATGATGTAGATTTTTTTTATAAAAATGGATATCCAGAGTATCATTAGCGTAAATATTTCTTAGTTCATTTATTACATATAGCTGTTGGTATGAGGGAGAAAAGTGATATTTTCACTTCAGAAAGGACAAAACAACTAAAATCTTAGTAAAACTTAGAGCACCTGATACTAGTCAGCGAAGGTTCACGAATTCTATGGCAGGCACGTTTCCTACTAAGTACAGACTTAACCTAGGTCTCTCAAGTCAAAACCAAAATTTAGTTTAGGCCGTAGAAGGGCGGGCACTTATGAAGATCGAAACTACTGAATTTAGTAAGTATAAGAGACACAACTCAAATCCATTTCATTTCCTCTAGAAATCTCAGTTGAAATAAAATTCTTAAAATCGTCGAAATTAAAACTGTATTCCAGTAGTTAGACGCGCGTGTCTATGCGACTCCAGTTAGAGCCGGGACTCCGGGAGCCATCAAGGCGGTGCAACTATAAAGTTTTTAATTAAACGCGCTCGGCAAAGCGGTGGGGGCTTAACGACCGCATTTTTCTTGACTCCCTTCGCGTTTCACTCCCGGGAAATCTCTTGGCATTGCACGAATAATTGCGCCAATTAATAATACAAAATCAGGATGACAACCAACGCGCTGCTGCAAAGCGATTCTTTTCTTACGAAAATGGATTACATTAGCATAGCTTTGAAATTTATGCTAGATGAAATTGGATGTCGTAAAACGCCTTCAGTATCTAAGGAGCATTAAACATCGACGAATATCCTGTAAAAATGCATTACATATATATCTGCCATATTTTTCGACTTGGAGTATGTTGATTGCGAATATGGGACTTGGCTCGGATGTAGAAGCTAGTAGCAGTTTTCTTGCTACGAGCTCGTAGTTTTAATTGATTTACGGCAACTGGAAGTCGACCTCTATTGGAAGAGTGTGTCTCTAAGGACTTCGTTTAAAACTGGACCAGCTCTGTTTACTGAACGCCTGGTACCGGGTAGCGGTAGCTATGGCTAGAACTTGAGTATAGTATGAATTGTTTGGTTCAAAACCGAGTTCATATCAAAACCCATGCTTCATACACCTGAATGCAAACGGCAACGGACAGAATATGGCGATACAGGACACACTTAGACTCAGCAATTAGATGAAACGAAATGAACCAAACATAACCTTTCATCGGTCAGTAGTTTTTAGTTACTAAATCAAAGGATTACTATACTCAAGTGTATTTTCTGTTAATATCATGCAAGTTGTATAGATAATTTCTTCTAAATACGATAAAAATCCTTATGTCGAACTATCGCTATCTTCTTCGCTATACGCTGACAGCCTATCTACCAACAATTCTCTATCCACGCATTGCGCCAAGCTTTTATGTGAGTTCAACTTTTTTTTTATAAAATCGGATTGAGTTTTTAAACATTTTTGTCTGTCTGTTCCGGTTCATAGAAGGAGTAACTCAGCTACTTTTATTTTTGAAAAATAATTTATGTTTCGCGCAAAAAAATTCAAAACGTTCGCGGGTGAAACCGCGGGGGTATGCTAGTAACAAAATAAAATACAAAGAAAATAATAAAAAAAATCTTAAGAGGACCAAGTGCCATTAGGTCTGCGTGTGTAATGAAACAAGTTTCATGCTTTCGACGAGTGGGTATCCATTATACAACCTCCCATTACATCAACCATTAGTAGTTCGGTCATGAAATCGGCTCTATCTCGTTATAAAAGCGGTACTTCTAGGAAACAATACAATTCAATACATGATTACATGACAGCGGTTTCACCCGCATTCCCGGGTCAAAAATTAGCCTATGTCCTTCTCCATACCATAGGCTATCTGCGTGCCTTTCATAGTGATCGGTTGAGGTAGTTAAGGCGTGAAAGCGTAACACAAACAAACTCAATAAAATTCAAAGTCCTGACTGACTGATTGACTGATATATCAACGCACAGCCTAAACCACTGGTCCTACAGACATGAAATTTAGAGGATATATTCTTTGTGAAGAATAGGTATCCACTAAGAAAGGGTTTTTCGAAATCCCACCCCTAAGGGGGTAAAATAGGGGATGAAAGTTTGTATGAAAGTCCGTCAGTTTCGAAGTTAGGATCTTCAAATTTTGTGTTTAGGTTGAAGATTAAAAATTTATGTATACGTGTCTCAGCGTTTTTAATAATTCCACACTCGAAGCGGGATGAAGTTATTTTGTTTTATTGTTGTAGAAAAATAGGTATGTCATTTGTTTCCTGTAGGCCACGCGGGAGAAGCCGCGAGCAGAAGCTAGTTTATAATATTAGTAAGGATACGCAAATAATAATAGATAGAGAAAAACGTTTAATTTCATGCGTAAGTACGGATATGTAGCTACATTGTGCACTACAAGTGCTACAATGTTGATCTATGGCGCATCTACTGTTAAAGGTCATTGCACATAGTTGTACAAAATAGTACAGTATACTTGCTTATACTATTCATATCTCCACTTAAATAAACTATGTTGCTAACAGCTGCAGTCAAGTCTGAGTTTGCTATCCCTGGTTCCTAATTTAATAAAATCTCAATTAATTTGGGCTTCTGCTGCCATGTTTTCTCCAATACGATTTCAGTTAGATATAATTTAGTGTATATAAGGAAACTGCAAGCAATAATATATCTTACGACATATACATAATCAGTTTACCGGGAAATACGTGCATAATTTACTTCATACCACGACATAAATGTCAAATAAATAAAAATCGATTCATAATATTGTTGATAATTGATTTGATACGAATCTTGATACTTCTATGACACCACACTGCTTTTCCTTTAAGATTTTGATCTTTGAAACATTAAAATAATTTGCGTAAGCTTACGAACCATGTTCTGAAGAACTCCACGCTTGGCTGGTGACCACAGTAACAATGAATCAGCCCTCCCAAGCCGATGCCAAATGTACTCTGGTACGGTTGTTACGCGCAGCCATAACGCTTGGCGTTTGAAATTTCTGAACGCGACTCGTGTAAGCACAAGGTCGGTAAGTACTTACCGCAACCCTTTGGTCCATTGGGAATTTAGGATATTATGGCCCTTTGCCAAAGTTTCTAGTACTACAAGGGTGGAATAAATATTGGCTTATTGCGAGATGCTTATTGTTAGTATGTATAGGGCAATTAAATAAAGTATGCGTAATTTTCTTATAAAAACCGGACAAGTACAAGTTGAACTCCCGTGGAGAGATTTTCGTACAAACTTAACATTGTATTTGAAAATGAAACTGACATGTCCTCCCATACATTCCAACTGCAAATGTAAGTTTTTGTACGCTGATTAGTACGCGTAGTAGTACGAATGACAGATGTACCGTGTTTGAAGACAATGGGCTTCTTATAGGTTTTCATGGCATCTATAATCTATAGATATTACGTAACTTTTTTTTCTATTGGCTTACATTTTTACCCGACTGACCCGGAAGGAGGGTTATGTTTTTCGAGTGTATGTATGTATGTATGTCTATTTCTTTGTGCCGCTCTGCAGCCTAAACGGCTTGATGGATTTAAGCATATGAGGTGTCGTTAGATTCGTCTTGACTGGGGGAGTGTCATAGGGTATATTATTTTTATATGGCGCCTAAGAATAAAATAATAGGGGGGGTATTAAAAATAAAAGTTTCGTTATTATAACAATATGGGTATCAAATGAAAGCTTGTAAATAGACCATTCCATATATGTATATATTGTAATACTTTTATGCTACCATTTTGACGTAAACTGCAAAAAACCACGTTTAATGTAAGGACAGTAGGTACCTACTGAGCCGTTACCGTCGTACGTAACTCACAGAGTTGCGATGGATGTTAGCGTTCCTTTACCGTACCGCTCATTTACTTACTAATACATACAACTCTTTCTGTATAAAATTAAAAAGTCTGAAATAAATTAAATTATTAAAAGAAACAAAAAACCCGACTGCGTAAAACATAACTTAACTGAAAAGAGAAAAACAAGCTCTTAAATCTTTAGAATTTTGAATATAACTTGAATTTTATAAGGTATTGCAGTCGGGGATAAACAAATATTACAAAAAAATATATACTTAGGTTATATTGGTTGTCCCCGATTGCAATACCTTAAAAAATTCAAGTTATATTCAAAATTCTAAAGATTTAAGAGCTTGTTTTTCTCTTTTCAGTTAAGTTATGTTTTACGCAGTCGGGTTTTTTGTTTCTTTTAATAATTTAATTTATTTAACATAGGGTGTAAGTTTTTTTTTAATACCTCTAAGGTGGCAAACAAGCATACGGCCCGCCTGATGGTAAGCAGTTACCGTAGCCTATGGACGCTTGCAACACCAGGGGTATCACTCGCGCGTTGCCGACCCCGAAGAAATCTCTTCACGCCCTTTTTGAAGAACCCCATGCTATACTCCATTGGGAAAACCACGGCGGGGAGCTCATTCCACAATCTGAGCGTCCGCGGAAGAAAGCTCCTTTGGGCCCGCAAAGTTCGAAACAATTCTGGTTTCAATGTGTGAGGATGGATGGAGGATTCATTTAAATTGGTTCAGTAATTTTCAATGTAATATCTTGAAAACTACTGAACGTGTGAGGCCTGGCTTATTGATACGAGCTATGTGTGTGTTGTCAAAGAGAAAACTCTCCAAATATTTTTTTTTTCTTTTTATTTATTTGGAGGTTTTTTCAATTCGAAAATGTCACCTCCGTAATGCTTCAAAATTACACACAAACACTAAAACATAAATAAGCACAGAAATCATAAATCAAGTATTTCGGGCTTTAATCCCCGAATTAACCAGCTTGTAAAGCATCCTGGCCTCCTCTGAGGTAGGAAATGCCAGGACACTCTTACACCAACCAACATCACTAGCAACTATATTTAATTCGATGAACATGCGCAATCTCCTGGCCTCGTTCCGTAATTATTATTTTTTTAAATCGTAAAATTTTTGTGAATATACGAAATAAAAAATAAGTAATGTAGTTTAATATGCTCTGTTTTATACGAGTACATGGGGTAATTAAATAAATAAAATAGGTAAATCAAACACTCACCTCTCAGTATCTGGTAGAGGAAGACTTTGATGTGGTCGGCGGAGAGATGTTGCGGCGACACGATTATCTTGTGCAGGTCGCTCTGGAGCAGCTCGGTGATCACGTAACTGTTTTATGTGCGAGTCAAGGAATTTCTGAGCTAAGTATAAAGGCATCCTACACTTACAATTGGAGTGAACGAAACCTCTGTTGTTCTTGAGATTACATTTATTTATCCACCAACTGAATCTAGAATTAACCGGTTCGTTTTAACTTTCATGTATGTACGTAATGTAAGATATTTCATCAGGATTATAATCGCCGTACATCAAAGCAGAGATAAAATAATCATCGATTTTAATCAGCGTATACACATTTTACAGTGAAATAACTGGCTATTAAAAACGTTTCAGCTGATCAAAGTATCATCAAACGAAATCCCATACACCCCCTTAACAAATAAAGTTAATGAATACGAAAACGCCACAACACGCCATCCCGGAATCTGGTAACGCGGAATGTTTACATAATGTAGATATTCGACACCTAACACGAGTAAAAAACCTTCCTAAATTTAACATTGAAAGTTACTGGAGCGTTAGAGACATACGGCGTAATTTAACCACCCACGCAAGAGGGTGGCTCCGAATGTCCTCTCCGCCCTTGAGGAGCGAGCTCGGAGGCCGTAGGACCGGAGGCCCCGGGCGTGGAGGCTCGACGGACCGTCTCGACCGTTATCTCGCTTATCTGCAGCACGCGCAAGCACGCCCCCTTGTGGCCATTATCGAAATTACAGGACACGAGTTGTGGAACACTCGCACACTTGTTGCGGCCCAGCGACTTGCCCGAATGTCGACTATGGAATTACAACGAATTGTAATTTGGGATAAATGTTGTGGCCTTTTGTTTCGTTACGTGCTCGATATAAATCTTACAATTATCTGAATATGTGAGAGCGAATATACAGATTACGAAGGCATAAAGGTAGTTCGCTGTGTGAAATCCTGAAGTTTTTTTTGACTTTATATCAGTTGCACCATGTCATCACTAAGTGATATGTGGCCGAAGGTGATAAGAACACAAAGCCTATAATTCTCAATATTTATGCAGATGCTCAGCTTGACGGTTTTAGACAGAAAGGCGGTACGAAGTACGCAACCACCGTATAATTATGGTGCTGTATTCCCACGAGACGAAGAATCGAAATACAATAACATTAATTTTCTCAACATATAGAACAATTTTCAGTCACTTGTTATTCAAAATATTCTTCCAACAAAATAAGTTCTTTGTTAAAAATTATTTTTTGAGTGACTGTAGGTACTTTTTGTTGACTGTACTTGCATTGTCATCCAATATACTAATGTATACCAAATATCAAGTCAATCCGACCACTGGAAGTGGGTGAAATTCGACCTGCAAGATTCCACCCGAACAAACATACATACATACATTGCAAGTTAAATAATATTGTAATATTAGTGAATTATCGACGAGCGCAGTATCAGTGGAGTTTATTTAATCTATGGTTATGTGAACATTACCTACGGAAGGCACGGAGCCTGTAAATAACGGCCATAAAGACAGCAGCCCACTGCCGACCATACAGTCGACGCCAACGCATTAGCGCTCGCTACGCTGAAAGTATCGGTGAAAATGTAATGTAATTGATGCCGAGCCTAATACCGTGTTATTGGTATGCTACATCATGCAATAAACGATACATATACATATGTATTTTTACTGCTTTAACATTTAATGCTCTTCACTCGGAAAATTAGCAAGAGAAAATTTGTTACCTATATATTTTTGAAGTGAAAACTTCTTTAGCGGCGTTGTGCACTTTTTGGGATGGGTAATGTTAAACTCGCGTCAGATGACGACCCTGATAGAAAATTCGAAAAACGGAGGGAGAGTAGTTGCAAATTAGACTGTATTTATTTATACTGGGGTTATGTTCAAATTCTTATAATATCCTCTAGCTAGCCAGAAGGTAGGTACCATTTTTGTTCCCATTTTAAGTTAATAAATTAGACTGTATTTATACTGGGGTTATGTTCAAATTCTTATAATATTCTCTAGCTAGCCAGAAGGTAGGTACCATTTTTGTTCCCATTTTAAGTTAATAAAAAATCTTATTCAAAAGTATTATATGTATCTTGAACTAGCTTTCCCTTGTATAAAAACACTATGTGAAAAATGTCTAGTTTCAAAAATGCACAACGTTAATATTCATGTTTTCACTGCCGGCACTCCCGGAGTTTTTTTTTAGTAAATATACTGATTAAAAGGTCATGAAAATAACGTCACATTAATTGGCGTCACAGTGAGGCGATCGATAAATATGTGACAACTTAAACAGTGTTTTAGTTAAATAGTAACGTTGTATAATGTACGTCGTACGATTTACTTGATCGTATAGTGGTCACAAAAATCACATTGCTAACTCGCAATCTAAACGTACGCGGGTTTCAAACCTATGTCCTACTAATTCTATCTTAACGATAATCGCAATAATATGTAAATTTGCTTGTGAAATCATTCTCGGTGGGCATCTACGAGCCATTTCACGGGAAAACCAACAGGGCAAGTAGAGGGCATTGAGTCGGCGTCGTTTTAACGTTTCAAGATATTTGTTTGACAATTACTAAGGTCTATAGAGTCGATCGCAGACTCCTCGCCCTCAAGTAGCCCCGTTTTTTATTTTTTTAATACTATCCGTCAACACTGCAGCATTTTAAACCGAAACCATTTTGCGAATGCATCTGTGATAATATCGTTGCGATAATAAAGAATAATGATCGCGATAAATGCCACGTCACGAAATCTTATTTGCGGAGAGTTTCGTATATTTTACTGTTTTTTTTTAATGGGTCTACGGTTTTTTTTTGCTGCACGCTTGCCGAATTTGACTAATTCTGACGAATTCCAGTAAAACGACTTCTATGCAATGAGACTCGACTAATAATAATTGAAGTAGCACAAAAAGATGTTATATTATCACATAAGGTTTAGCAATCAACTCGCGAAATATTGTTGCATAACTCTATCACAAAAAGAACCAAACAGAATAAATGTGGAACGAGAGATAATTTCACTTTCAGTGGACAGTTTATTTGGATTTGTTCAGTCTAACTTATTAGGCGCCGATCCCACAGCGAGCGGTCTAGAGTTCTGCGGTCAGACTTCGCTGTAGGATCGGCGCCTTACGGTCGCCATCAATAATTCAAGGTGTAAAGCAATCTGCCTAAATGTGTGTGATATCTTAGAATTAAATATTTGTGCCGATGCTAGTAATGGTGCTGCAGTGTATCCTTTTGGATAGAATCAATAATAGTCAATTGTGGTGCAAAAAATTTGCTGTTTTAATTGATTTTTACAGAATTATAGGTCAGGCCAAAAATGTGGCCGAAATTAGACTTTTCGTTTTGTAAATATCGTCGACGAATCATAAGAATTTTAAGTTGAAAAAATATATATTTTTAATTAAATTCTTTTTTTTTTATTTATTTAAATAATAACACATAGTAAAATACTAATTCGATGCTAACTAAAGTAAGATAACTAAAGTTACAAAAGAAGCTACATAAACATTATAAAAAGAATATATTGCAAAAAAGAATAAAAAATAGTACTTTAACAAAACAATACGTGTGTCATAATGGCACATTATATTTTATTATTATTTAACTATGCCAAATCTCACACCAGTCAGTGCGCACAAAATTTCTCTTCTGGGACATATTTATAAAAAAAAAAAAAAATGAGAATAGGATGTTGACCACAAACTCACCACGGTAAGTGATGATGAGGTCGAAGACGGAAACAACAAATATTAGCAGGGTGCTCTCAAGTGCACAACCTGGTATATTTTATACAACCAAACAACCATACGGCCCACACATTGGTAAGCGGTTACCTTAGCAATATGGACGCTTGCAACACACGAAGCAACACTCACGCGTTACCGATCCTTCCCCCACCCCGATGAGCTCTGGCGACCATACTCACGCGCAGGAACACAAGTTATTTAAATGCGGTAGTAATGTCACTATGTCTCTTTCTAACAAAGAACAAGAAAAGGATGTAAGAAATTTAGCTTGTTTTCGATATAATTTTAGTCGCCATCTATCGCGGTTACGCCTAAATACACGCAAAATAAGACGGGAAAGATTAATTTGACCACTTAAAATATGTTCTATCCCTTTTCAATCATGTTCGTAAGAAAGAGATGAGATGTGACTAAAATTAGTTTAGTGCGATTTACAACAGAATCGGCACCATTCCGTAAGGTGGAGTTACTTCCCCAGTCAAACTGCTCCTTGAGCGAAATAAGGCTATGGTATTTACGCCACTAACCATGCTTGTAAGGCTAACATTATATGAACCATATTGCACAGCACAGAACATCTGTACGTCTGTATTGACATGTGCTTCGGAACACATTATCAACACAATAACACTTAACGAAGTGACAAGTGATCACCGTGAGTCCAACACGAGGTCAACGAGATGATATCTAAATACGGGACTGTCTCAAATACTTTTTTTTTATTTACTTCTCATATTTTGTTAGCTGGTTATCACCAACATCAGAGAACATCTTTTTAGATAGTTCCTTTTTTATTAAAAAAAATACTCGGAGGTACAGTAGTACCCAACTAATATGGCTTACCGATGTACCTGCGCAGGAGATACATTTCCAAAGCGCGCGAAACGCTATTGGTCGGCAGCTACCGCCATTTTAGCGCGCGCCGTGCGGTGGGGCGTGACTTGCGAGTGAGACGGAACACAGCTGCAGTGTATTATGAACCTTATAGTAGTGATCTATGGTTGATTGTAAGTTTTAAGCATTCTTTTGTTAATCTTCGGGCCATACTTTCTTTTCTGTGCGAACGAAGATTCACGACGCGCCATATCAGTTGGGTACTACTTGTTCAGGCGATCAGAATAAGTCCGTTTTTATTATACTTCAAAATAGCGATTTAAAATCACGACGGAATAGAAAATGGACTCTCACGGCTTACGCATCAAAAGATAAATGATCAAAGGAAAAATTACCGCAGAAAAATATCAAAGTATTGCATCGTCGGATCCGATCCGGTCACGTACATGTGCGGTCGGTGGCTTAATCTGTCTCTATTGGATGATGTGCCGTAGAACCATGATCTATAGAGCTAAGTGCTCCAATAGAAGCTATGAGAAAAGTAGACGTGGAAAACGAGGAGACCTTTGAGTATATTTTTAAGCAAATAGTTTATTATGTGGCAAGTTATACAGATAAAATTAAATGCTTATACCTTATTTTCACGAAAAAGTTAAGAAATGTCAAATTTACAGCTTTTCATAAAAAAAACATCAATTTGACATTTGTTAGTGGATTTCTAAGTTAGGCTTTGTTTGGTGTAAATGGGCATTAATGACGACATTAAGATACAAATAAGATAAAACATCCTGCTAAACAAGGATGGTAATTCCAAAACGAAATTCGCTTTCCAATCTATTGTTTAGAGGAGAATTTAAATTCGTATACCTTCAAGGTGAAGCATTAAATGTTATAACATTTCATAGCGTTGACTTCATTCACAATTCTGATGTGTCTATTCAGTCCTTGACATAGTATAGAAAACCGAGTCTGGTCATGAACATCATTGTAATGATCTGACAAGTCGTTTTGTAAGTCAAATTGAATTCTAAGCATAGGAGTTGGATTTGACTCTTTATTCTTTAAGATCGAATGAATGAATGGATAATAAACCTAATAAGGGCAAAACACCGCCATTTCCAATGCCAATTTCTAAGTTATAGGAATAATTTTCAAGTTATGGGTAAGAATGAAAGAAATGTAAGATCCTGAAATGCTTAGTTACTTAGTTTTTGAAATTTCAATTCCGTTCACCGACTCCTAACATAATCTGTAATACTAAATCCTTTTTAAAAATAGTCATTGGTAACAACAGGGATCTATGGGGTAGGTTTAGGGCTGCGCCCTTTTGGACGGGCGTGGTAATTATTTACCGAGGGGCTGATTCCACCCTGTGCGCTCTCTCGCACCGACGACGACTAAAACACAATTCTGTATAGAAGAGATTTGATTTATTGCTTATAGGAAAACTGTAGACCAATTGGATATTTCTCTAGTGAGCGTATTTTATCTTGCATTTTGGCAATTTTAGGTCACGCGATTATAAAATGTTTCAATATTTTTTGTATATTGACATTGTTATCGGTAAAAATAAATAGACAATTTTACCAAACGATAAAAATCTTATTGATATTGTAGAATCAAAAAGTAAAACATAGTGTACACTTGTGCATTCTACATTTTGGTGAACAACCGCAGTATACATACATATTATGTATCATGGATGCTACGCCCGGATGTTATGCAGCTGTGCACCCAAGTTCCATTCCAGTAACATACGAATACATTTGTGTAACAAAAAATCGTTTTAGTGGCCATAAAGCCAGCCCCCAAGTCACCCGCTCCAACGTTCAGAAACATTTTTATTGTAAGCGCAACTTATCTGAGAACCGATTAGCTCGCTAGACAAGTTCGTTATCGGACATCTTTGTTCACGACCGATAAATCGCTCGTCACGTGTTCGAGACCCATATTTTTTCTGGCTTCAAACACAAAAGATCATTTATAAATAAATAATAATAATAAATTTATTTCGCAAGGTAAGGTACACATTTGTATTATTTGACAATATTAAAAGCTTTAATTGCTATGACTGTGATACAGAAATGGTTTAATTGAATATTATTAAAATTAATTTTAAAAAATATGTTTTGCTCACAGGAAGCGGATTGATTTCGGTCAGCTAATTGGATATTGTGTTTTATAACAAGGTTGGAAGCGAGATATCAATACATACGCCAATTAAATATTTAATTCGAATTAATTTACATACGTGTGCATTTGGCCGCACCAGTTTTCCGTCGTATAAATAAATCAGCGTTCAATTTTATATATCCGGTAAATACACACTTCGTTTCACAAGGACCAAACCATCTAAACACATTTTACTACCTGGGGCCCAATTCTCACCCAATCGAAACTGATCGCTCGATCGAAAAAAGCACGAATTCTAACTTTTACGAACGTTACGTTATTCTGGCAATTTCAAGGCCGGCATATTTAGGAGGGAAACCAGTCAGCTAGAGCGTTGATTGGTCGGGACCGTTCGAATTGACTCCGCCCCTCGAAATTTTACAGTCGAATAGGACTCGAACCGTAAGTTCGATTCGAAGGCTAGTTCGAGGGAAGTGAGAATTGGGCCCCTGGTCCCAAAATTGTCTTAAAACCTGCAACACGCAGTAGTAAAATTATAACGTAATTATTTTTAGCATTACATTTTAAAATTCTGAGATTATTGATTTCTCTATAAACGGTGTGATTTACATTAATGAGGTACTATCTATATAATTATTGTAATGCAGTTGTATACACCCAACTTTACAATAGCACGCTAGTGCTTAGGGTTACCTTATGTTTGCGAAACCGTTGAAGTGACCAACTTTAATGCACATTAGCTGGTTCCACTCTATTTTAAAGCTATTGTTGTAGAAGAAACGGTAGTACTGGCTCCTAAACAATACGTACTCCGTCAGTGCACTCCAATGTCTCTCTTGATTCTAATTACCGAGTCGAATTTATGAATATTCTCTTCACATGCGTATTATACGGAACGAATGTGTCAGCACCGTTGGAATGTCGCAATTTCGAGCTGGCATTATGTCTTCACGTTATTTTCTCTTGTGAGTGCGTCCTTTCCTTTGGAAACATAAAGGGAAGGTAAAAAGGTGACATTGATGGATCATCGACACGAGTTTTATGACAAGAGAACCGGTTGACACTAGTCGCCGGTCATATTTGCATAGAACGTACTTGAAATATGGAAAACGTATTGCCCGTGACTTGAATAATTTGGAAAATAGTTACAAACGTGCGCGTGAGGCCATGGCATAACGAGACTCGATATCACTTTATGGCAGGCGAAAAAATTGCTTCTAATTTAAAATTTTCTCTTGTTTATAACAAAATGCTTTTTGTACAATATTATCGGCTTATATGTTAGCAGAATTAATTTAGAAGTTCGCCTGACAAAGGACATTGAGCGAAATGTCCGAATGACCGCACTGAGGAAACGGCACACGAAAGGAGGACGTTGATGAATCGTTCCTTATCCTGTCTTACGCACAAATATCTCTCTTTGTCGCAATATTTTATAAATATAACATGTCTGTCTGCTTGTTGGCTTATATTTCCAGTTAATTTGCTGTCGTGTTAATTATGTATAGAAAAAGAAAAATCAACGACATAAAATTCAAATGAAATCGAAGGCAATACATTCATAATTATTTTCATCTGAAACTTATTAATGGAGTAGAGGGATTTTCCAAGATAAAAATAACATATTAAACTTTTTACTGCGGTTAACTTCTCAACATTATCATAGTCAAACACTGAAGATTTTCCACTCAGAAGAGTATATCAGTCTCTACTATACCAGTTCTCATAAAATATAGAAATAGAGGCATATCTGAAAAAAAATATTAATTGAAAAGGAACACATTTAAATAAATTCAAAGTGCAAAACATGTCCTCCATAACCTACTTCTACCCAGTGTGTGTCGCATGCATCGTATATTACAATCAACGATACGTTTTTTACCGCGTATCTGAACAACCGAAGAGACGCGGTGGTGGTAGACCCGAGCAATGCGTATCCATCGTCCAACTCTACGACCACTATCCATCAACGTCCGTTTGACAGCCCTAGCCGTCGGCATTCGCTTAGGGTTACTGCTCTGAAATTCTCCTGACCAAAGCTGAATTTATTGAAAACGTAAAATATTATCGAGTTTTATTGTAAAACTGTGTGCTAAGCTTGTTAAAAAAAAACGATATTGTAGTTTTTTACAGGGGCCTATAAAGTATGGTTCTACTCAGCTGAAGGCTGACGTTTGACCTTCATAAGTATGAAGAACTAAAGTCGAAAAAAAGAAATCACCTTTATTACCTCATACTACTTAGCGGGCGGGCCGTATGCTTGTGTAGCAAACAAGCGTACGGCCCGCCTGGAGGAGGCAAAGTCTCTCCTCAGACTGAGGGGCTCTAAACCGCTTGTGAGCTCGGGATCGTTGACAATTCTAGCGGAACGTCGCTGAACCGAGTCTAGAGGCCCAAGCTGGTATCCAGATGCCCCCGCCCACAGATGACAACAGTACTCCCATATGAGGCCGGACTGGCGACTTATAAAGTTCCAGCCTTTGCCCCGATATGAAGTACTGCTTCGCTTTGTTGAGCACTCCGAGCTTTTTGGATGCCAGCTTAACCTTGTCTTCTAAGTGACTACGGAACAAAACGTCGCTAGAAATGTCGACGCCAAGCATCCCGATGCTTTTAGTGAACTTCAAGGACGTGTTCTGGAATTGTGGAGCCACCTAGTGCCTAATCTGAAAAATTGCTTCCACTATGACAATGATACGCAATGACAAATCTGAAATGTGGTAGCCCTGCATATGCCTCGCGTATCTGTGAACTTTTGATACCCGCCGACCCTGTACCGGGAGGGATGAGTTACGTAATATTGTACCCGGGCCGCAGGCCGTAGAGCGGTCAATCACGCACGCCATTTGTCAATAAACAATAGTGATAACGAAGGATGTATGATTTTGGGAATAATAACCTTTAACCTGTAGTTAACGGCAATGAACCGATTTGTGGGAGTTCATACATGTAAGTTTGTTGGTAACTAATAAAAATATATTCAATGTGCTTTTATCTTAACAATAAAAAATGCTGATAGCGACAATGTCCGACTATCTATCTATCTATATATAAATAAACATTACAATAAAACAAAATAAATAAACATAATAAATGTGATGAAATGGAAAGCAGAATATTATTAAAATTGTAAAGGAATACTAGTATTCGTAGATAGTTTGATTATGAGAGCACAAATAGCAGTGAATAATTTGAACAAATCATGAAAACAATAAATTACACACGTGAGTAATTTGTTTGTTCGTGCGATGCACGAGAAGCATTCAATGATGTTTTTTTCTCGACAAGTGTTTATGAAAGTGAAAATGAATCTACAGAATAGATTTATTCAATAAGATATGAAGAAGTGTCGGATGAACAATCGAACATTGAGGACTCTTACGAAAAAAAATGGCTCGAACTACTCTCTAAGGATCATCTTCAATGTAGGAGTAGCAAGTCTGGTATTGTATGTTATTTTGCATAGTTATAGATCTGATTGTTACCTCACAAATGCTAGGTTTTAGAAATCCATTGTTAGGAGATCGATAGGCGATACTTACTCCTCTATCTTACCTACTTGATAGAAGAAGATAGATAGATATTATTTGCATAATCATTTTAATAATTACATTATCCATTTAGATAGTTGATAACAAGTGAGTGCCAATGACACTTCTGAACATATACTAAGACACCTACTGGGACACCTGCAAGTGAAGATGGCAGATGCAAAACATAAAATAGAAAACATAATTGAAAAATATTTTAGATTTCCTTCAACATAATATGCCGATGCTAAGCAAAATCAGTAATAAAGACAAATTCTCATTAGTCCTGACTTAAACTTATTAAACTACAACATGATCGGGGCAAACACGCCAAGCAAATGTTGGACTTTGATGGATAGCCGCTTACTGGTAGATACAGCCGGCCGAGCGGAAAAAACTCCGCTCCCGATGACGATGAGCGATTGAGCGATCGAAGGTGATAAAAGATATCGTGCCAATGTTAATAAGAATACTCATATCACGTTTGATATTAACATTGACTGTTCTTGAATTATTGTGAGATCAAGTGAGAAGTGCGATTGGTAATATATTGATTACTACATGTGACGAAACTGATAGATACGAAATACAATTAGCATAGTTTATATCTCTCGATGTCGGCTTTACTGAATACAAAGCTGGATTACGTCACAACACAGACAAATATACGATTAAATGTATAAAACAAAGTAAGCAAAAGAATGCTCGTTAAAGTGCAGCTATCAAGCGGCGGGAGGCGGCGCCGTTCCAGCAACCCGACGAATTTCCGCTCGCGTCTTTTCCTCCGCTACCGATTCGCCGCAGGAAGCTAATCTACACAATGGAAATTAACTGAAAAAGAAACACAAATAACGTTCACAATCTCATTTCCATTTTATATACAGAGAACTTCATAACGTAATGAAAAGCTTTCTACGAACTTGACCTTACAAGTTTTCCAGTAAGCGTGTAAAAACTTTCCCGAATGGCAAATAAAATTACTATTGCTTCAACATTGCGAGTAGGAAATTCCGCAATGGCCGCTTCTCAAAAGGCACAAAAGTAATTTGGAAGTCTTCCGAGAAATGTCTAATATTCTAAGGACGATATCAATTTGAAAGCGACCGTCACAGAACTTTTGAACAGGAAAAGCTTGGCGATCACAGTTTATTCAAATTCAATACAATATTTACGTGTCAAAATGATACAATGAACTTGAGCAGACTTGTATCGAATATGTACCACATACGTGAAACGACCCCAAACATATAATACGACGAACTGTTCCCGCAATCATTCTGAGTAACGAAGTCTACTGCAGCCCGAACTGTGTTGGGTGAAATATTCCGTCCAACGTTTTAAATTTACCTTCAGAATCAGAAGCTAGCGATTTTGAAATGCGCGACAAAATAAATATAGCCATACATTTGTTAACGAATGCGGGAAGCAGGTGAAAACTCAATGCGACGAGATACACTTCATTATAAAACCGAGTGTTTGCCGTTAGAGAAAAGGTTTTTTATTTTTAATTTGAATGCAGAAGATGTAGAAACTAAACAAAAAAGGTTGCATACGGAGCAACGATACGGTAAGTTTATCTAAAGCCTATCGGGCAAGCTTCCAAGGCATCATCGAGACAGGCGGGGAACAAGGAGCTACGCCAGCACAGATCTCTCGAACTCGCGAGCCAAGCCAAGAAGCCACTCGGCCACCTTGTGCCAACTTCCCCCATCGAAGATTTTCACAAAGTTACATATTCCACAATTTGTAAGCGTTTAATCAAAAGATCATGTTTGAGCAAGAAGTATGTCTATACGTCTTGCCTCTCGCCCGAGTGTCTTGCGGTTTTCCAGGTAATTAATATACCGATTCTCATACATAATCAACACGGACGTGTGAGATCAACGTTAACCTTTAGCATTAAACATAAGAGTAGTACTGACATAACGTATCCAAAGTGGTCGTTGCCGGTTGCTCACCAGGTTTATTGAGACGATGAGAACTAATTCAATGATACTATTAATCTGAGAGTATCCCGTCGGTTGGCGAGTGTTGACACGTAATAATAAATTGATGACTGATTAATCGGTAGACTTCAGGAAATGTGTAAGATCGGATACAATATGTGAAACTACACAGTGTGTATATATACACAGTGGCATGACAACTGCGACGAGGCCGTAAGAGGAAGTTGTTACTGCAACGGGAAACATGAGACTGCTTTCAGCCCCATGAGAAATAGAATGTCGGCCAATCTCAATAGTTTTAATACAACGTTCTATAGCTCAAAGAGTTTCTCGGAATAACTCAATTCAGGAATTCCCAGGATTGATATTAAAAGTGTACGTGATGTTAACGGCATTTTCATGACAGCATTTGAGAATAAAAAAACGATTATGTTATTGCGAGAAAGGTTTCGTGATATATCTCCCGGAGCTTTGATCACAATCTTGTAAATCCGAAAGCATTTTCGATAGCAGCCAAGTTCACTATCCTACGTAAAGCAAATAATCGAAAATAGATGTTTGGGCGTCTCACGGTTAAGCCGATAGGATAAGTAACAAAAAGTAATGATAAACAGAAGGGAACGAATTTAATCTAGGGTAGAGCCAGGGCTCCGCTCGCTGTCCCAACCGGGCGGCGCGGGGGTTAGCGAAATTGCCAGAATACATTAACGGGTAGGGTCGCCCTCAGCCCTATCTCAACAACCTGCACCGTAAGCTGCTACCTTAAACTCTGCGAATCGAGAATTACTTACATTATACATTTTTTACCGTCGATAGCACATTAATTAATGTTGAACATTCTCTTTTCAACAAGCGTGATATATCTCCCCATCGTAACTCGAAGTTATATCATCGACGGACTTAATGAAGTCGTGGAAATATCATAAAAGCGGGTTATTTACGGCGAGATTCTTCTACCTTAACCGGTACGCAGTAAATAAAACCAAGGTTTAATGGTTCACGAAGGCTTTAAAGTAATGTGTGTATTAAAGTCATTTTTAGCATACCTTTGTTGGTAGTATATATTGTTCAGTAATATGATATCGATAAGGCATTTACAATGTTTCACACTTGTACTAATAAATACAACAATATCGATCGAATGTATACACGAATCGACATCCCCAGCATTCCTTTGATAAGGCGCGAACTTGGATTAAGTTAGAGATTGTTGGAACGAAAAATCTATTTCAAATTATAATGTATAGAGGACGATATCGGATTATCTGATATACCTACCTATGATACAGTAAGATTTTTTATTTAATAAAAATTATAATCTCTTGAATATGGTACGTAGAAAGTCTTAAAGATTGCCAACAGATTTTACTGCGTATCCTACAAGTTTTACGACCGTTTTATATCACTCCGTTAAACTTTTATCCGACTTTTTAAGAAATGGTATCTAAAGCTGCTTAAATTTTGTGGAATAGCGTATTTCTTTGTTAATTTAGTTGCGTATAAATAAATAAGCCTACGCTTTTCTTTTGTGTCAAATTTATGAATGGTATTTCAAATTGAATAACTTGCATTATAAATGAATTATTGTAATTTGAGGTGCGGGATTCGGAACCTTAAGGGCCCTAATTGCTACTAAGCGTCTACGTTTAGCGATCCCATTCAGGTTTCGTTGCCCTGACCTTAAAATGACTCTTTCAAAGTACGTACGAATAAAATATGTATTTGAATGTTACACAAATAACTTTACTGAGATGGATCACAAACATAAAACATGTTACTATTCCCTCGACGGCCTGACTCGACTCGTGTCATACAAATACAATTTCGGAAACTAACTTTCATTTTACATGGGTATATGTAAATACTTGTATAAATGCAAACATTTTGATACCATTAATTTGATTAGGTACTATGTCCCACTTGCCTGAGGCTGTTACTCGTATGTCTCTACTAAGAATTGTTGTCCTTATGACGATTTTATTACAACGCTGTCACCTTCACAGTAATCAGTTTACGTCAATAGGACTAATAATGATACAAATGCGAGGAAAACAACAATAACCGTGCCAAATTCACCTTTATGTTAGGTTCGTTTAAAGGCGCAAATAGGTAATAACTCGCAAGGATACTGAGTGAATTAATAGACAAGCTGAAACACTTAGGAACAAATAGCCCGTAACACGGCACGAGACAATGTGCCTGGCGTTTATTGCCAGCAATTAAAACATTAAGATGCGTCTGAAAGGATTCCCATAAAAATGCAATTTGCTGTATTATATTTCTGGAGTGAATATTAGACTTTGCAAAAAAATGCGTTGTTTCTTGCACTGTTATACTTAATGAATTTTTCTGAGTTAAAAATCATTGGGCGCGATGAAAATAAAATGTGAAGATCGAATTGGGTGCAACGTTTAATTATGTGTGTTTCTGACACGATAAAAGGATGGAAAATAGGTACTTGGCCAGAGAGATAAAGAGAGACCTATAGTTTCAGGTGTAACACGTGTACAGATTATACACGCGCTCTTTTTATTTGTGTGTCCTGATCTTTTTCTTCACCAAAATACTCGCAAGTATGTAATAGGTAGGTACTGCAGAAATACTTATTAGTACAGGATGTTTCTATATTTAATGGAAGCACTTGTAGGAAGTAATGTAAAATGTGAACAACTTATTCATAGGGTCTACTCAGATTTCTTATACATCTACCCCAGCTAATACTGCCATCCAAACAACATATCTTGTAACATTGCCAAGTAAAAATCAAGCAACAACCTCTCCCTGGCAACACTACTACAAATATTAATAAAAGATTTTCTTTGTTTAGTGCCTCTTTTGGGTATAACTTGGAAGTCATTGCATTTAAATCCAATGGCCTTTTGAAAGATAAATAATAGGATAATTAATGTGGACAATCTGGCCATTATTGATAACGCATGGGGTCTTTCGATCGTTGGTCATTAAAGTCAAATAATAGGACGTAATGGTCCACATGGGGATATAGCCCCATTAACATAAATCTCACCTCAATAAATATGCTACATATTCGTTAATGATTCGCTTGGAAATACTAGAATATCACTTTTAGTACACTGAAAAAAATAAACTACAAGTGACTACAAAATTTTATTTAACAGTAACACAAAATTTGACGACCATTAACCTAAACAGAGTGACTTGCGAACTGAACTTACTTTACTAATTTTTTTGATTAAATGTAACTAAAGTTAGTTTCCCGACAACAAAACGTCAACTTACATAACTAGTTTTGTAGATCATTTCTTTTCAGTGTAGGTACTTATTACTTAAATTATAAACATACTTTGATTTATTTAATCGGTGATAAATTTCTTTCAAGATCCATTTCATTGCGACTACTTTAATTTGATCTCTTTATACTCAAATGCTTTGTGACATATTTAGTACTTGCAGTATATAAACTGATACAATTCTTCGGTATATATAAGCTCAAATTGATATCTAAATGATTAATTATATTTCGCGCCCATGAGCTGTCATATCATCGTCCACCATAATGTATGGCTATTTACATACAATTCGCAGTTGTTTTATGTACGCATGTATTTCATCATTTTTTAGGGTACCAAACTAAAAAGGTAAAAAAGGAATCCTTATGGAATATGGAGCCACTCCGTCTATCTCTGTCTCAGCCTAATTTTAACTAATTGGAATTGATTTTTAATATTGATTATCTCCCTTTATTGCATTTTTCTTTACTTTCTTTGCAAAAGTCTAAGTGGGGTATAACATGAAAATGCCTTATTTGTATACTCCAACACAGGTTTCTATTTTCTTTTATGGTGCGTAATTTTTGACTTATGGTGAATAATGACGAAAAAATACTATTCCCCTATTATCTATGAAGCTCCAAATTTGAGAAATGTGAAATAATTACAATTGATAAATAGTGTATGAAAAATAGAACGAAGTTAGTAACTAGCACAGATTTTTAAAAATCATCATTATTATTTCACAAACAAACTTAGTTCTGCGGTTCGGTTTTTAACAACCGTGATGGCACAAACCAATCAATAAACTTCCAAGGAAGGTCGGAACCACGGAGGAAAGAAAGAAGACGCTTCTTTCTAAAGGGATTTTGCCTTGCGGCACCTCCGCTTCATTCTTTCATCCGTGGTCGAAACCCTCGGTGCGCGTGTCAGATTCGCACTTAGCCGGCTTAATTTAGTTAATGCTTTGACCACTTTCGCACCAGAGTGGCCGAATGTGGGAAACACACAAAGCCAAGAAGAATAACTAAACCAAATACAGTAGTACATTATGCGACAGTAGAAAATGATATTATAATAGTAGGTAGCTGGTTTTCTATATTAACTCAGTTGTAAGACACTCGAACGAGAGTTAACGGAGTTAACCGATGATCAAAAAGAAACGAATCTCAACATGAATGCCGTTTCAAAGGAAGTGATTACCGACCCGAAAGTCATCTGGAAAAGGTAAGGCAACAAGTTTTAGTAATATTTTAAACTATTCGTAAATATATGAGTTAATAAAATATGATATTTTACACTTGAATACAAAGGAAATGAAAATGAAATGAAAAGAAAAGAAGAGGAATGAAATGTCGACGTAAAGACCGTATATCAAAATATCGGCTAAACCAATATAATAACGGTCAGTTTTCAAGTAACCAAAGTATATTCGGCCCGAGAATCCTCACTGGAACTTTGATTTTGAGCTATAAATAATTAAACAAGGTACCTATATCACTTTTGCCATGTTAGCGGCAAAAAAGTGTACAAAACGCGCAATAAATTTCGGACCCCTGTCAGCGTTTAGGTATTTATGGCGATAACTGTACCCAACAGGAGACGGACGACGCAACTCAATGCGTTGCCAAGTTCCTAGAGCGGATATAAATTTGCCATGTAACGATGTAATCCTGCGCACTAGATTTCATGCGAATATGTTGAGAAATAACACAAAATACTATTACTTATAATAATGTGTAATTTAAGTTTAACAGACAAAGAGTGGTACAAGTCTGGGTGACAAAGACCTGTATCTGTGCTGTGCCCTAGAATGACTAGAATGTAGGTGTGAAAGACAGCTGGAGACTTGACTGACCCCAAGTGAAAACTAGCTCTACGATTTTATTGGATAATAATTAATTTGATTCTGAATTCTTCCTAAGTTCTGATGCTGGTAATCTAAGCTCATCCGATCTTTTCAATGTAGAACAAAGCAAGGACGAACGAGTTCGATGACACAAAATCCTTGGATGTCCCTACGTCATAAACGTCAACGTATCACCGTAATGATATTGGGAGAGATGGCGTGACTATCGATATATGTCGATGATCGGCGGTCAGGTGTCTTATCCTGGTAAAAAAAAAGCGCTGCCCAAAAGATTAAAACCCTATATATTTGAAAAGAACATCATCATTACAAGATAACATTCTAAAACTGGAACCGCCTTCAGTATCTGGAGATAAGTTTTGTTGTACTGGATAACGACAAAAAGACACAAAAGAAAATTACATTCAATGTCGCTAGATTAAATCAGGCCAATAGGACAACTATTTATAAAGGTCGAATCTCGAATATAAAGGTTGAGGGCCTTAATTTGAACATTCATAAAGTATTTTACGTCGCAACCTTTCAAACTCACGTTGCGTGACGGGCTGGACGCGACCTATTGACTTTCAATCAATTTCCTTTCGTTCAAGTCATGTGAATTTGGAAGATATATTTGAGGACCTTATTCTTGGTAAAGATTATACCCGATTATTTCTCAATTCGATGCCAATAGAGCGGTCTTCAAAGTTGATGTTTATCAATCCGACAGTTTAATTATCATCAAATTATAGGTAACGCGAGATCACGGCGAGGCGTGACGCAGCGAGGTTAAATCGGGCCAGGCGGCCCACGCAAAAACCGCTAATTAGGAAGCGCGCGCGCAAGGGCGCTGCATCGGGCGCGACCATGCGCGTGCGACTCGCTGCACCCACTGAAACAAAGACACGACATCGCGAACAAAAGATATAAGCATCGGGACAAAAGAAACAGCTCAGGGAACAACAGAAATGGCCACAGAACAAAAACAATGGCACGGCAGTGGAAACGCGAGGAGTATGGCGTCGTTGTCTTCAGGCACAAAGGGGTGTTGTGTAAAATTGTGTTTTGTTACTAATTCTGACGTGTCCGACGGCATGAGGAGTGCCAAGGATTTCTGCACTAAAAGAATCCTTCCTGCTATGAAGCACTTCCGTGTAGATGTAAATAGTGGGGCGAATACACAAAACATTTATATTTTCGTATATTTATCCGGGAAAACAGCTATTTAAGATAATAAGAGAACTTTGTTCGTACATTGTTCTAAAGTGTAATTTTTCTTTTTTCAAATCTCTGCGAATACGATGCAGACAGTCTCAAAGTGCTTAGTTCAAATCATCGCCCGCGTGTTTTTCAACTGCCAATTTTCCCTTCTCCATTCTTTGTTTCCGGACGGTTGCGTTTTTATAAAAGACGGTGGCATTCTTTAACTTGTCATTTCTTTCAGATGATATCTCATTAGGTGACATTCAAACGTATTTACGTAAAGTAAATAAGTCCTTTCTTGGGAATTGTATCCGATTTTACAATAAAATTCCTCGTAGCGTGACCAGTATGTCCTTTTTTAAATTTAAGGAATATATCAAAAAGCGGTTGTTGAGTAGGGCCTATTATAAAGTGTCTCACTATATTGACGACAAGGATGTATGGAAGTAGCTTCTCTCTGCACCTGCTTCACTTAGCAGCTAGTTCAAGGTCCATTTTAATTCAAAGTACCTATGTTATAATTATTATAAGTTATGTTTTTTTTTTTTTTTTTAAGTTACAGATAATTACTTATTGTAATTAATTCAATTCAATGTTCTTCGTTTATTTGTTTTGATATAAATTCATCGATATATTATGTCTGTCTAATTGTTATATTCTATTCCATATAAATTATATTTAATCTAATGTTGTAAATAGTCACAGTGATAACAAATTGTGTGTTTAGTATTTTCCCTTTAGTAATTTTTTATTTCTAAGGCAGACTTAAGTAAGTCATGCTCACTTTAAGGTCTCTGCTTGCGGCGGCGTCGTGTGACGGGTCGCTCACTTCCCTCCAATATGGCGAGGAGGGCGATGGCTGCCACACGCGTCATACTTGTGAACAGGTGCTGCTTGTGGGGGCTGGTCTGCTTAAGTTTGCCATTTATTAATTTACTTATTAAATATAGATTCAGACTATTTTTTAGAATTTGAATTTTGAATTTGAATTTCTTTCTTCACGTATCATTTAAATAATTTCATATCGGAGGATATTTCAAAGAGAAGATTTTTGCTGACTAAGCAACACTTTAAACAAAGTTATAGTAGAATATTTTAAAAATAATATACGCTTATTTTCACGTCACAAATTATAATGAAGCAGAATGAGCGACACTGCATTTTTAGCGGAAGCACTTAGTTCTATTTACGGACGATGTGAAAGCTCGAAACAACGCGTAACGCATATAAACAACTCATCGAAACACTAAAACGATTTCCATTTTATAACTATCATCCAGAACACTTCAGATAGTAACGTAGCTTTGAAGCAGTATCTCATAAATAACTCGTTCATACCGCATCGAAACGTCATGGTTTCCATACAGGTTTTACTTAATAAAGACAATCTTCCTCGTGTTATTGTCGATCTCCGAGAGCGATGTTAGCTATTTGCTCAGGTTCTTGGCTGAGACTTGGCCAATAATGGTAATAATGGCAAGTGCGTATTCAACAAGACTGAATGGAAAATAAATTATTCACAACGACAATTGACGCTCTGAATTAGCATAGAGAAAGAAAAAGTTGATGATTTTGTATCACGTCGTGGAAAATCTTAATATTCCAAACAAAAGTCTTACATACCAAGTATAAGTAATATTTATGTACGAAGTCATTAGGATCTCTTGTAAATGCGGATTAATTTCTACAAATTAAGTCCCAAAGTCCATCGCACTTCGAATGTTACAAATATGAAGATATACATTTATAATTTTTTGTAGAACAGCCAAAGGTAAAACAGTTTCGATAGATACGTAAAATAAGATTTACGAATAAAGACGTTATTCCTATAAATACTTGTCACTATTTTTACCTGCTCGTCTACGGTACAAGAAAGGTTTGTACCCCAAATCCTATTGTCCCGAAAAGATCGAATATCTTTTCATACCTCAAGTTCTTTTCATAAGAAAGGGAAGAGATATTTTCTGTACTAATTTGTCCCTTTGATAGTTTTAAATTACATGCGAGTTAGGTGTCAAGACAATTTGTGATACTTTTTTGGTGACACAACGAATCCAGTGGATTTATCTAGAACCTAAGCTAGACAATGTGAATGTAGTAAATGACATGTTTTTACTTTTTTTTAAATTAAGTTCTAGCATAAAATAAAAAAATATTAGTAAAATTTTAGTCAATTGCACCTGAAACTCTCAAGTTCTCAACCAGTTTCTGTCACAGTCGCGCGATTCTCACGTTTTTGTTCGTTCATTGCCATTCAACGTATGATTTGAACAATAATTCTTTCCACGGCAGCTACTCCATTTAGCTCAGGTCTCCGTGTTTTCCTTTTGCCGTCGGTCTCGTTTTACATCGCAAGGCAAGCCTGAACGGACGCGGACGAGTGCCATTCGAATTTCAATAAAACTTGAAGGGGAATAAATCGTCGATGGAGGGGCAAGCAAGCGCGCGGGATATTGTGTTCCTGCCAGCTGACGCCGCCCTGCCCTCGCCCACTTCACCAGACATATCGATTCAGTAATAATAAACAAAATTATTAAACTAATTACACTTTCATCATTAGCCTTGATGTTACAAACGCTGCTGTTGAGAAATTGCCCATTGAAATCAATTGAAGCATTTATTAATATAATTGCCAGTCATTATTCAATAATACGGAATTATAAACACAGAAAAAGAGTATTATTAACACTTTCATTTATATTCTGGTCGTTGAGTCGTTCACGTACGGCAACAACATACGTGTTTTGGAAAGTAACTTACCCAGATATTGGGCTTATTTTAAGACAAGAATAAAAGCTATTTCGGGTAAAGATCTGTCTTTCTAGTTCAACAAAAAATATCACGAAGCCACATCTCAGATATAAAAATCACAATAGAGGATATAAAATTTGAAACATAAAACCGACTGTTATTCTTTTATATAGGATATTTATATGGCGGTTGAAAGAGATAAATTGCCGCAGTATTGAAGTGTGACGAAATTGGACGTAAACCGAGACCTGGTGAAAATTTACGTCAGAAACTTAAGAGATCAAATATTACTGTCATTCAATTTGACTGAGTGAAATTGGAGGTATATCGAGGTAATGTTGTCTAAAAACTAAAAATCCTTTTAACAATTACTTTCAGATGTTTCAGATACTTTCATATAAAATTATGTAAAAGCCCTGAAGTAAATAATTAAAATTCTGCCTTGGGGCCCACAAACCCTTACATGCAAAATTATCTTCACAAGATAAACAGTTAAGTATTCTCAAAAACTAAATTCAAAGTCAATTCGTCGATATTAACCATAGCTGTCAACAGTAGCACTAAAGTACCTAAAGCGCAGACAGTTCACCGGACGAAACTTAATCTTCAACCTGCTGCAACGGAGATAAAATATAAAGAAAACGATGAACCGAACCGTTTGTTGGATGCATTAACAGTTCCGCCGGTTCTTAGTACAAATGCAATGTTAGAGGACTCACGTGTGAGGTCAACGTGCCTCCAGCACCGTTACGATCGCCGTCATATGATCCTTGTTCACTGACGCAACTTATGTTACACTGTACTTTGTACTAGAAAAAGGATACATTTCCTGGAAGAAGTCGAGACTAGGCGGCTGTAGGATGTCTAACGCCGATAATACCTGAAAAGATAGAACATTCATTAGTGGCGTGCACGACAGCACACCGGCGGCTGATAAGCGCTAAGCTCACATCACATGTCGGCTTGACACATTATTAACCATCACAATGGATGTTATAGCCAATTTTCTCGTTTCAATGCAAATCTTTGTTTATACACGGGGACAAATGCGCACAAACCGCAGACAACATGCATTGATCGATAAACACAGTGAAAATGAATAAATTATGATGAGCGCACACCGCATTATAAATATTTCGTGATAATGTCCAATCCAAACCCAATTATCATAATACAGAGGTACGGAACCGGCAAATTTATAGGTATTGAACAAAATTGCTGATAGAATTTAAAATTTACCCTTAGTAATCACCGAAGGTGTAATTATATTCGACGGCGTTAATGTAAAAGGCTTAATTAACATTCATAAGTCTCCCGAAAGTCTCATGGGTAAGAAAGTGAACAAGCAAAAGTGTCGTTCGATAAACAGCTCGATATAAATACCCTGGGAATCATTATGTTAATTGGAAACATTTCGGAAGACAATAACTCGTCACTCCGAGGAATAAACAGTTAAGCTAAAACCAATATCAAAGAACGAGAACCATCAAACGTTTGTTTGCACAGGATAAAAACTCCTTTGAAAAATATCAATGGAACGAAGAGCAATAAATAAGTGAAAATAAAAAATGCTGCCCCGTATTTTGACCCGCGCTGAATGGTAGATAAGAGGACCGTTACAAGCTTTGTCATTCTATTGAATTTATCCGAAGACATTTTACCGTTTTACAGATAACTATGTAATTTCAGAATGTAAGCAGATAGCGTTAGATCGTTAACCAGAAAATTTCTAGTAGCATAATATAAATTATTGAAGCTATTTATTCAGTTGAACCAGTAACTTCAACATAATGGGCTGGGTGGATGATGCTAAGTAGAAGGACCCCTTAGAACTTTATGAGGAACCTATGTCAAGAAGTTAGGTACCTAAAGTTGATAAAGATGATTATATACTCATTAATGTTGAATTTTCTCGTAATAAAAGGGTTAGTCTATAACCTGTGTCCTTAAGAAATAATTGTTTGAAGACGTTCTACTCACATTTTCATGTTTGAAGAAACAAAGCATCTTAAGTTCGCGGAAGACACGCTTTGAGGAGACGAGCGACTGGAACACGTTGGGCAGTTTCTTGAGTGCAACGCGCCGGCCATCTCGCGGATCTGTCACTGCCCTGTTGACAAACAAACAACATTCATTTATAGTTTTAATAAGAATGGGTATCTAAATTTAATAGTTAATAATTGGACAGTTTTACAAAAACCTTAAACCGACTTCAAAGTACACTAAGAAGTAATCAAAGCCTGATCTGATGACAATGGGACCAAACGGGAAGTGTACCCTTTCAAATAAAAAAAGAATGTTCCAAATCGGTTAATAAATGATGGAGTTATGAGGTAACAAACATAAAAATAAATAAAAATACAGTCGATTTGTGAACCTCCTCCTTTTTTTGAAGTCGGTTACAAATATAAAAGCAACTGCATTGCAACAGGAGTCGGTGTTTTCAAGAGCATTCGTATTTTTCATTGCGATTACACGTATATTCCGCTCTGCAGCTGGCTAAGTCTGCCGCTGTATTACATTTTACAAAAAAAACATCGCCATTTTGTTTAAACACACTGTAGAATGCTTATGAATAAATTGCAACTTATATAACAAAAAGAAAACACGATTTATTTAGAGCCATTGATTACCTATTGCATTTCTCTTAATATTGTAGCTAAGTTAACAACAATACTTGATTACCATGACAATATAGTGGGGTTTAAATCGACAATGAGTTTACCCAGTGGTTCTCGTGATAACTATTGACATAAGCTGCGGAATCCAAAGTTCGGAATTTGCATAACAGAATGATTGTCCCCTTGCAGGTGTAACTACCACCTTCGTGACTTTACAAATAACAGAACACATTTGTATCTAATGCGTACGTGTTGTGCTACTTAAATAGTTTCTTAAGTAATTGCGTGTATCAGTATTGTATTCGGATTGGATTGTTTCCGATAACTTGAAGATGGTCTATTAAAACGCTTGATAGTTATTCTTTTTCTTTTTTCATAAACTTACTAGCTTAATGCACCATATCAAGAGTTGCAAATAGTTCCATCATCAAAACACGAAACCAATCGGTGTAAACTTTATCATCATGTTTGCTTAAAATTACACATCTAAAAATACGTTCAACAGCGCAATTTAAAAATGCAGTGAGCGTTGTTGAAGCACCGAAACGTACCCTCGCATTAAAGGCACCGTTAGGTCTGCCCTTGCGATTATTATCGTTCGGAGAGCAGGGCCGTGATAATATCCGTCGTTGGGGAAATAGGGATGGCGACCGGCCCTGAGAGAGCAACGACCGACTGGCATCGGAGCCCATGATCCGAGCGGGGACTATCGGGAGGCTTCAAATTAGGAACGTCCCTGATTTATAATCCACTGTTATTGGAAATACAAATAAAATTTGCGCAAGCATGATTGGCTGACACTAGAAGTGAAAATGTTTACATTCATGTGATTGTTTTAGATATTTTATTACAAGCAAAAGTAAGAAAACAAAAGAAAGCTGTATATTAATAGTATGTTTTGTCATAAATAACCAACTACAATAAATCTTTAGTATTATTTGACTTTCGCAAATACAATCGTACGTAGGTAATATATGGTTACGATTGCTGACTGTATACAGAAAGCATTATAAGTGACGTTCTCAATTCGGCAAGCTGTATAAGCATCGTGAACAATGGCAGGAAATATCCTCGCACTGAACACTTGGTAGCAGGTTTTTATTATAAAGTGATAGATGCACATTAAATAAAAAAACATGTCAAAGACTTTGACGAAACAAATCACCGAAGTGAATGTTGCAAATCGCAAATTGACGAGTGTGACAAACAGTAAACCGTCATAATTGACGTTGATTCGTTAATTATCCATTTAAATTGTTTTTTTTTATGCCGGCTATCAACCACGAACAAAGAGCAATTAGTAATATAACTTAACAGTTGCAAGTTGACAATGTGGATTTTCAAGTTATATAAGATTCCCTGAAGCAAATTGTCTTATTGTCACCAAAAAAGTTAGCAGATTTCTTATAATACGAGAATAATCAGCAGATTAAGTTAGGCAGG
The DNA here is from genome assembly GCA_951394255.1 of Polyploca ridens. NCBI lineage: Eukaryota > Metazoa > Arthropoda > Insecta > Lepidoptera > Drepanidae > Polyploca > Polyploca ridens. Next base: position 15,879,736 of record OX596247.1, on the reverse strand, counting down.
CAGTCGGACATAATTAAGAACTAAATAATGATTTATAAATAGGTTTTGGATAAAAGAGTGAGTGTGAATGAATACGAACTCTCAATAATGCTTCGAATAGAACTGTTAAACCACAACCACTCAGTTTCATTTTTGTTGAGTCTTAGAAAACTCAGATATTATTGCCAAGACAGATCTTAAAAAGAAAAGATGTTTATTTGTACCTATATTTCTTATAAAACAAATTCATAGTGACTGTTATTAGGAAACGTGTTACATATTATTTCCTAGAACTTTGTAAACTTTATCGTTATTCGATTATAAAGACGATAAAATTATATTTTAAACAAAATTCGCGCAGATTTATACACTAAACAATGCGCCATAACAAACTGTCATTCTAGTTCAGATAACACACATACGATAGGTACGCAAGCAGACATTTTCTGTGCCGGTCGCCCTAATGAAGATAAGTATCCATCCTAAAAGGGGATTTTCGGTAGATTAGGTCACCCAAAAAGCTAGGTAGCGCTACATTAGTAGGTTCATTAGTGCCTGCACGGGTAGAGCCAATTATAGAATTGAGATTCACAAAATAAACAAGCATTTCACGTTAATATTAACTTAGAACTGCGTTAATTGATACAAACGATGGCCGAAAAGAGAATTCCCCCAAATCTCTCAGGTATTTGTCCAATTGCATACAAATATTTGACCGGAGCTCGTCAAAATCAAGCCCGGGGCCCTTTGCGGTATCGACAGTGGATACTTCAATACCACACATCAGCTTTGATCGTTGACATTTATAAATATAATTCAAATCACATCACACAGTTATTACAGATATTTGATATTTCTATAGCTACTAATATCGATTAAGTTTTGAAGTAAATAAAACGTGTTAATAGAGCTACTAAAGAGCCGCTAGAGGTATGAGTTTAACATTTTTATTGTAATATTTCTTACTTTAAATGGGAGAAGCTACTGGCATCTGAAAAATAGTTTTCACTTGTTTAGGGGCCGATGGTTTCAAAAACGATCTGGTACATGTTTTATGCCAATAAGTTAATTAATAATAGCTGTCTCCCGCGGTTTCACCCGCATTCCCGGGATGAATCCTATAATACTCGGGGATAATGTAGATTCCTATTAGTGAAAGAATTTTTCGAAGCCGATTTGTAGTTCCTGCGATTATCCCTCTTGAATAAAAAAAAATCTCTTCCGCTTTCGTATATGTCGGAGTCAGCGACAGCCAAGCGATACAAATACCACGTTTAGGGTTCAGTGGTGTCAGGATTCGGTGGGCGCAGTGCAGGCAATAAAACAACATTATACTATCGCTTCGTAAAAGTCCCGTATGAGGAGAAAAAGCGACGCAACAAACTCCTCATGGGCCCAATGTGTTTATTGTCGTAATATTACAATTAAATAATCACTTCACTTCACACTTGAACAGTCTTAAATAATTATAGGCTTCAGAACCGGGTGTAACAATGATTGCACTGAGATGTGTACAGCTCGAGCGCTCGTGATAAACTAATTGTTCCAAAAGCAATACGCATCCCTTTATTAACTCTGTTTTTCACGTTATAGTCAAATCAGTGTTCTTACTATTACGCATACCCTCATTAAGTCTGTTATTTACGTTAAAGTCAAATCAGTGATGCTACTATTTCACCCAACCCTTGTACCACGATAATATCATAATCCAACTGAGTCCGACCAACGATCTAACTCTCCGACATATATAATAAGTATGGATATTCGTCATGTGGTCAATAACAGCCAATGCCTTGTTTAGCAAAGCGTCTCATCAACTAGTGGACCGAAACACGTGAACAGCACACGACCTCACCTCACAATGTTCTATCGCTAGATTAAGGACTAGGCGAACCACTAGGCTCTATGTAATTGTGCACAGTGTGTGCTTTCGGATAATTAGCAAACATACGAACCTGTTACACAAATACGACTATATTGAATGGAGTTTCCCACAGTTATTATTTTAATGTTAATACTGAAGTTTATTTGTAAATTATTGCATACAGAATATGTAATTAAATTAATACAGGGTTGAATTTTAGCCGTTCAAATTAAAGGTCAATATGGTGGTAAAAATAAAGGTGCTTTTCCTTCGGGAATATGGGATTATATTATGTAAATAAATAGTTGTATTGAGCAGTTCACATACAGACGCTTATTTATTTTAGTAATTAAAAAAAACCCAAATCGATGAAAGATAAGGATTTTCGTGACTGAACGAAAGATGTTTGAGGTTATTCCTACTTCTATCCCTACTACCTTTTATCCCTACTCGGGTGCGGTCCCAATTCGGATATCTTACCGACTGGTTAGTTTAACAAATATAATGGCAGCCGACCGTTACAAGTTCGCTGTAAATGAAGACAGCGACGAGCAAAACATCAGCATATTTCGAATTAAATTTAATAATTCATATCCATCGATCAAATAGTTCATATCTATCAATAGTAAATGAGTAGTTCTGAGTAATGTGGATTACCTTATTATTGTTTAATAATGTATTTTATAATCACGTATAGGTTTGTTATTTGAAGTATTTTTTTTGCAATTCAACTGTCTCGCATTTAATTGTCCCTTTTAGCATAATATATAATTTTCAGTTCAGTTACGCTATGATATCGCTAATACCAGTGCCAGTGACAGTGTCGTTGAAAACATAAAAATGCCGTATTGCACCAGTCAACGGTAAAAACTCTTCAAGGGTAGTGAGTGGAATCAGTCAGCCGTCTCATCATAGGTACGTAAAAAAATATACGCTCAATTTCATACAAAGATCATCGGCATCTAGCCTTCTCTAAATCTGAGGCTAATACAGTACAATCACTTATGGTCTGTTTCCTGACTCATACAATCTAGGGACTTTTAAGGCCAGAATGAATAGGTTTCTTCTGGGTAAGCGTGTTCCATCTTAGGCTTCGTCCCTTATGGGCGGTTCAGTGGCCAAACCCATCATCATCATCAGTCTGTTTTAAGTCCACTGCTGGACATTGGCCTCTCCCAGAGGGCGCCACTTCTTCCGGTTTCTTGCCATTCATCCAGTCCAATCTGGCCACTTTTTTGAGGTCCTCAGTCCATCGGGCTGGGGTGCGCCTCACACTACGTTTGCCATAACGCGGTCTTCACTCTATGACTCGTCTGCTCCATCGACCGTCGGTTCTGCCGCATATGTGACCGGCCCATTGCCACTTCAGCTTGC
>OX596247.1:15773749-15876319 GCA_951394255.1 Polyploca ridens | reverse complement strand
TCTGACAGCTGCACTTGAGAGCCATCTCTCTTCTAGGATTTGTGTGCTTACCACCATCAACACCACATCAATTGGTCAAAAGACCGCCTAAAAAGATGATTAGAGAACTGTAGAAGGAAACGACACTGAACTACTTAAAGCAACTTTCGTGTTGTCAATATTAGCCAAGAAATAAGCCGGCGGCGACATGTGCGTTGCGAAGGCGGTTAGGGACAGTTCGAAACCATTACAATGGCTGTAATTACAGAGAGGGTCTAATCAATATGGACTTCTTGTAACGAACGGCGAGCGGGTACAAGTTTTTGTATATTCTAAGATAGTGTCTTTAGTTAATTGAACTTAGGCGTTCCTAGCTATTGTTTACCCTGCGAAAGGTCTAGGTCTAGCTTTGAAACCCTTCTGAATGTCATGTGCGAGCAATAATACAAATGCCAACATTCTCTCGATGAAAGGGAAGATTAATTAAAGACTTAAATTAGAATTTGAATGTCATCCGTTTTAATTTTCTTGTAAAACGGGATGAGACATAGCTTAGTAGCAGGAGATAATAAAAACATATTTTTTGAAAAATGCTACTCCTGTCCGTGCGACGGCAGCGCAGATATACCTATTGTAAACAATAGTTTAGTGTATTTCGATCGTGTAAACATATTAGGTACGTACGTGGCGCCAAGTTCCCGAAACACTTCTTCAAATAAACCTCCAAAAATGTAGGGCTTTATATTCATAGGCACGAAACACCTGCGCGAGTAAACACAACAGAAAGAATGGCCGTACCTATGGCGAGATAACGAAACATACACAAAGTTACCGTACAGGCATACACGCTGGTAAAACAAAATTCCAGGGACAATGAGAATAAATTAACGCGCGTATGAAACTGGGCTTTGTTTACACTGTAACATGTTATGTAACTTAACGCATTTGGCTGAATCAATATGTTACACGTAGGCACAATATGTTTACATTAATTAACCGGGAATTCTAACTGTTGTTTAGGGTTTTATGATACGGCCGATGATATTGTCAAACCGGCGGTATTTTCATAGTAATACTGAAGATTGCCAACTTTATAATAATAAAATCCTGGATATTTCTTGAAAAGGCTTAACTATGTAGAAATCGGAATGTCATGTTATATTCTCTTGATTGACAGGACGTAAAAACAAAAGAAGAGTGATTTTATGAATTAAGGTTATTTCCATTTCTCGATACCAAAATTTCGTGGTAATACGCCGTTTTATTCGGAACTGTCATAATTTTGTTGTTTTTAATATGTGTCTTTTTCAAAGATTTTAGAACTTAGTCATTATTCATTAGGTTCAAATACATCACAATTTGTTCCATGTTAAGAATGGAACTACCTACGACCCTTTGAAAGATCACTCCTCAAATACGCAGAGCAGCGGCGTAATTACTTAGCAACTTACAACTTAGCAGAGACAAAACAATTGAAAAAATAAAGCAAATGCACGGAACAAAGCAGCGCTTAGCCAAATTAAACATTTAACAATTTTACAAATGCTAAAGATTAAAATATCAGGTCACATAATTAAAACATTGATGAACACTAGCCTGAATGAATGTCTCCAGATATGTTACACCCTTACGGTTCATACATTTTATAGCTATGTTATACCGGAAGCTTTTTATGGGCGGAAAATGTGAAGAATTAGAAAGAAAACCGTCTCTTGTCCTAGATATATGATATGGTTATGTTTTATTTTACCCTCAAAATGCCGTCGGTCCCGGTTAGCATCGTTAAATGGCGGTCGTTAGGACATATGACGGCCTTTAAATTCGCCGCACACATGAGATCCGCATTAGATTTCTTGATTTAGGGGACTTGTACAGTTTAAAAGCATTACTATCAGTAGTTGCATGGATGGGAATGGAATCAGCCTCAAAGTGATTGATAGGAATTTGGGGATGACGACAATCTGTAAAAATGTATCCCACTCCACTCCTTTTTATAACTCTTCCAGATGATAGCACTATAACATTGGAAAAAGATAGGGTAAAAGATTTCTTAAGTATATGAATAATTGTCGACGGTATAAATTATTCCCGATGCGATGGTTAAATAAAAAACACATACTCCACGAATATAGAACTTTCTTTCTTTCATACAAAGTCGGTTAACAAGTAAGTATCGGGCTACGCAAAGAGATTGTCGTGAAAGCGTACGTTCATTCATTTTCACGGTAGGATACGATGTGATAAGGCGGCATACACCAGCATTAATGTATGAGTATAGCACTAAGACGTGCAAGTCACTTTGAATTTGTTTGAATGCTTGTAGTACTTTTTTTTAATTTCCTTTTTGTGATTGGCCTTCATCAGCCAGCATCAATTATGTTACTAACAGTATAAATAGAACATTTTGTGGGATATTTTATAAGGGCCAAGGACCGCGTGGGCCTTCGCCCTTTACCCGTCCTTGAGTTTAAGTTACCAGAAGTTCCATCGATTATTATTTGTGTCCAAGAAAATTGTGTGCTGAGACCAAATACTGGATACAAGGTCCAACCCTGCTTTATAAAGGAAACCTTGGCGGACCAAATTATAGCTAGTATTTTTGTAGAATCAAACAATATTTTCATTTTCAAGGTGTACACTAATGACATTCTCGATTAGCGGTTCTTTGTCAAGATTTGACACTGAAGTCCATTCATATTGCAAATGTGAAAATATTTAGAAATAACTCACCTATTTCATCCTAAAGACTGCCACCGCGACATAAGGTGACCTTAACAACAAAACCTTCACTCGTTATAATAGTGCATGCTATTTTGGGAGCGAAAGCCCCTAGAAAACCAAGGTGTCGATTAGGAGCCATAAATCGATTTTCACTGGGATCTGCGGTATACTTACTTAAAGGAAGTATGAGATTTTGTACGCCCTTTTGCAATAGCGTGCAGACGGCACGAGGGCGTCGCGGCGCCGAAACTTTCTATCCCGTCCTCTAACTGGTCGCTACGGGCATACATCTCTCCCTCCGCAGTCTCCCCAGCACGCCATCTTTTTAACTATAGATAGGTATCGCAATTTGCAGTCTCCTCGTCCATTTCCGTAACGTGACGTTTCGCCATTGAATGTTAGCAACGCAATTAAGAGTTGAGCTGGATACGATGGGCACTTTAATGGCTTAATGGGAGATAATAAGTTTGATTTCTAACAATTTTTATAGGACCAAACAATGTAGGTACAAAAGAGCTCACTAATTACCCTATTTTGGAGTCAGTAAGATCAATACCTAGCAAAATTAGAAGTTAATATTCCTGATAAAAACTTATTTATTTAACAAAAAACACTTCGTTTTTAATAAACTTTGTGTAAACAAAGCAAATACAAATTCAAAAGCGAATACCAGGTTATTTTGTATTTGTTTCCTGCCATATGGAGGAAAGGGGAGAAAAGATTATAAAAGTTTATATAAATAATCGAATAGGCATCTAATTTTCCATGCAATTTTCATATCAAAATGGACAGGTTTTACAGGTTTGGTTTTGTATGTAGTACCTACTATCAATTCAAATCAGACGACATATTTGCAAATTAGGCCCGTAAGCTGCTGAGAACTGCTAACATAATATTTTACGATAACCCGGTTTTCAAATAACCTGCTCACTTTACACTAAATAACGATAAGTACTCACGCAAATTGGCCATAATATATGAAAAATATTCTATATATTGAGGCTGTGTTTTATGCGATAGATATGGAGTCCAAGCAAAGCCAGTCCAGGCAAGGGTAGTCTAGGACATTTGACCGGACGTGTAAAGTGTACCCTCCAGTAAAGTGTGTCGTTACAATCAGAACCTTGGATTTACCACCCACATAAGTATAGGTACTCCTATATTATTTATTTATGTATATTGTTAGTGCAGAAAAGTTTAATAAATATGTAGATTAAGTAAGTCCCCATCCTAGAGATCATTTACGAGTACAATCAATTACTTAAATCTTTTCCTGCGGTAAATAATCTTGAAAACATATTTTGCCTAAAGAACCTTATTCTACTTATAAATATAGAATTTGTAGGTACGTTGGTAATATAACCGACAAAAATTAAACATTATATTACTTACCTAGGGCAGGAAAGTAAGTTCGCCTCGGCCAACAATTACATGCGATCTGAGGCTTTCTTATTTCCTGCCCAAGGTGTGTATACTATTTTTCTCCTCGACGGAGGCGGAAAGCGGCATTTTCGTTTAGCGCAGCGGGACAAAAATTGATGCTTTCCGCCCGGAGAGGAGAAAAAAATATAATTATACTTTATCCGTGATTAATTCATAATCAAGTAGTCATTTATTTAGACGAAACCAATCAAGAAACTATATGTAGTTCGATTTCGCTTTGATAGCATGGAGATGTTGCCATTTTTTAACATATTAGGTATATTAGACTGTGAAAAATTGCGTATTCAAATAACATAGGTTAAAAATTTTCGCGGGGTTGAGCCAGTGTGCGATCGGGATAGAGAACTGAGGGTGACGAAATTTTGTGGAAGGACTCCTAATTAACTGTGGAAATCTGCTATTAAACTCTGTGAATTTGCCCTCCTTAATGAGATCCAAACATAAAATAATAAACTAACCCCCTTACTCATAAAACGTTATTTAACTAATAAGCTGATTAAGTGGTCACCTAAATAACGTCAAATTGTTTGACAATGACAGCAAGGTGACGTTATTTATTTGACCATTTATTCAGTAGATTTAGTTAAATAGCGTTTATGAGTAAGGCCGTAACTGTCTGGGTAGTTACTACGTATGCCCGAGTTCAAATTGCCTGATTAGAAAAGTGTATAATAATCTGTGACACACAGCATCTAGATGCTAGCATCTGCGTTTTATGTCTATCTGCGAAATAGGTCTGCAGTGGTATTAAAACAGTCTAATAGGGCATACGACCGGACGCGTTCAACGAATATAGTCCATTAGAGTATGCCGTTACGAGCAGCCTTCTCTCTCCACATTACTATATGCTAGCTAACCATGTTGGTTTTAACTGATATAAGCAAAAAATATGGGGGATTTATTTCAATAGTTTGTACTAATATAGAGTAGAGCTAGCTGATGGCACAGAGGACATTTAAAAAATTATACGTAACATTTCTATGTACGACAAATCATCCTTTTTAACCGGCTTCAAAAAAGGAGGAGGTTCTCAATTCAGTTGTATATTTTTTTTATGTTGTTTACCTCATAACTCCGTCATTTATTAACCGATTTGGAAATTTGTTTAGAAGGGTACACTTCCCGTTTGGTTCCATTGTCATCAGATCAGGATTTGATTACTTCTTAGTGTACTTTGAAGTCGGTTTAAGTTTTTTTTAAGTTGGTAAGAAAATAGGAAAGTGTCATGTTAAAGATAATATTATCTACAATCTGTTTAACTATTTTTTTAAGTATAGCTACTCTTATTGTAATATTACATAATTAAAAATTTAAGTTACAGACGACGAGTTCCAAATTACAATAGGACCTTAATACCTAATTACGTAGCCCAGTGAATGGAGCTGTCCATAAATAATAAATCAGCTCTTATTATTTCTTTAAGTACGTACAATTACAACGGAAAATACAAAACATAGCGAGAGCAGTACTAATAGGTACATTTCAGTATAAGTTTGAAAGATGTTAAAACATACGACAGATGTCTGGTAGAGCCCAGGAGCAAGTATCCCAATCTGACAGGTTATTTTCTAGGCACTGCCATAAATCCATTAGGATTTGCTTTCGTTACTCAAAAGGATTTTGGTACCTTTTATAGGTATCTTTGATATGTGGATTGATAAAAGCTGGTTGGCAGCAGATTATATCAACGTGCATTCTATAATTCTGAAACTCTCTGTTGTCAAAATCACAATAAGCATTTTTTTACCTCCATCCATATCAAATCCTCATTCCCATCCCATTCTTATACATAAATACAACGTAGACCACCTTTCCTTACTTCACCAATAGAATAATTTCGTGTCCTTTGTGAAAAAGAAATGGTTTGTGAATCAACAATAAGACCGTGCGTCAAGTCTTTTATCTCTCGGTGTATGCGCGTACGTACGGAATAAATAAAGGCTAACGTAGGGTGGGACAGGTTGCGTCGAATATCGTACAATATCGTGAATAACTTGTTCAATGATGTATTTTTTACAACTTTACCTGCTACGGTATAAATGGAAGAACAAACTTCAAACTTAAGTCAATGTACCAAATGTAATTTTCTAATATTCCATGATAATTCAAAACTGCTTTGGAAAAAGACAAGACTTACCCCTTATTCATAATAAAGTTATCAAACGTTGATTAGCTAAAATTCCGAAGTCTTTATCTGACAGGTGACATTTGGTGATCGAAAAAGTTTGACGGAGGACACTATTACACTGATTTAGTTAAAAAGCGATTATGAATAAGGGGGTTAGTATTTAAGCAGATACCGTAACAGAATTAAAACCTATAGTATATTCTGGTCAAAACAAATCATGAGATTTACATTTACATACAAGTACATCAGTAACATTCTAGCAAAACTATATACCTGAATGAGGAAATCATAAGTAGAGAGCATAATGTTTTAATGGCGCTAAACTCTCGTACACATTCCTAAGATTGTTGCTAGAGATGTTCGCCGCAAATAGGTAGTGCAATTCTGTTCTTTTTTGACAGCTGACGACGACGACGTCCGTCGTCGCGGTCTATTCTTTATACATTCGTAGTGCGGTGCTACATTTTTCAATTGGTCAATTAATTAATGTTTAATTTTAGGAAGCTCCTATTAAGGTCGTATTATGTATCCATTATAAAAAAAAACCTGTCACTTTGTGGATCACTTTCATTTATGATAGTTTCTGTGTAATGTTATGATATTTGAAGTAAGTATGTTTTATTACAAATTATTTATTATAAATCCAAGACTGTTCTTTGTCGAAATCAGTCAAAAACAAAGGCCCAGTTCAGCAGAGGACATCTCGTGACAGAATATGATGATGATACTAATTTTATAGTGGTTACAGAGTTGGTATACATATTTCAGATATCTGCAGCTCGGATAAGTCATATTATGGGCATCCTTAAATCAGCCAATGATGAAGATATCTTGGAAAAACGTCGTCAAGCTCAACAGTTGAGACTTTTGGCGAGTAATTCTTTAACTATTCTTGTTGAAATAAACATTGATTAAATTGTGCACAGCACTACAAAGTCAATGCATTTTTATTTACTGGAAATGCTAAAATTCTTCCAAATTTTATATAGAAGTCTTTGATATCTGGCTTATTTTTATTATTCCTTATAAAAAAATACCTCGTCAATTTAGTAGTATGTACTTACATACGAGTATGTTATTAAACATTATTCGTGAAAAAATGTTAATTGTTTCAATATTTTCAAAATATGGACGCTATATCTAGCTTTCTTTTTGTGAAGTTTAAGTCGTAATATTAAGATAAAGTTAAACCAATGAATAGCCTTCATATTAAACCTTTAAAATTGGTATATTCAGTACATTAAAGTTTTACTAAAATATGAAATAAAATTAGCCTTTATCTAGTTTCCATATCATAAGTTTGCTTAGCTTGGGATTACGACTCAGATCATTAAAATAAATGAAATCCACTCGCAGAGCGCAGTTGATGTTTACAATACACCTTCCAGCCCATTTTAATTCTTTTGACCTATTCAAGTATTCAATTGTTTCGACATGCAATAGTCCGGGAGGTACTGATGCATTTTAGGTAGTATTAATATGCCGATCGATGGCCATCTTTTTCAATAGATCTTGAATGACTAATATGTGAACCACGCATCAGCGATGCACCCGCGGTGGGTTTAGGATTGGAAGGTTACGGCAGGGGTAAACTTTTTTTTTTACAAATTCATGCGAGCAGCTGACGCGTGTTCCCCCCTCCACCATGCAGCAGACGATTTTTTTCAGCTCAGTATTATGTCAAATACTTATGAAACAAGTTTGAGCCGGCGTACTATGTCTTTTTTTTTACTGGGAGTGGCTGATGACGGATGTAGAAGACTTGAGCACTTACTTGAGCAGACGGTCGGTTCACTTATTAGTCATATAAGATCAACTATACATTTCAACGTCAGCCGGCTTACTATGACTTTTGTGTTTGCAACGCTACCTCCCGGACTAACCGTCACAACGGAGTCGTCGTCGGTTGCTGTCAAAAACGTTTCAGAATACCAAAGAGGTTGTCGCTAGCGATGATTATATCTCTTCTACTTCTGCAGAGGCTCGCGTGGACAGAAGACTATTACTGGCTTAGATCTTTTCTGAATCTTCATGGGAAAATCGCTACCTTACGTTCTACAGAATGATAAACTTATAATTTGTTTCGTACCGGTTTATGACCAGTGTTTTATAGGACTAATACAGAATACTAGTATGACTAAAACGTGTATAATTTTAATAGAATTAAACATAGAATAACCACCACTTTAATTCATGCACGTATAATGAATACTGCACATTTGCATGAATAAAGTACGTTATAAAACAATTTACAGTTTATTGTAAGAACGATATGTGTAATGGGGAGGGGCCAATTTCCCGTGGGCGTTTTGACGATCATGTTGCAATGTGTATAGGTTATATAGACTGAAATATATAGTACGATACAAGCCGACATAAAATGCTGTGCACACGCGAACCATTATCTCACGAAAGGAACATTTCAGCCACAAACATAGAAGCTTAATTGGGCGCAGATTGAAAACGTGATAGGAAATATAAAAACAATCGTCGACACTGTTTGTAGGTTTTCAGTAATACCCATAAGAGATTACAATGCTAACATCTCAAAAGCTTATCAGCCAGTTCATGTTCGGACCCTAAGTCGTCATCAGAGACTCGTAAGTAACAGAACCCGACTTTATCAACATTTAAATAATGTTACATGAGAGACTAGTTTAATGAATATAAGCGTATAAAGCTCAAACAATTTACACGTGCAATAAAAGTGTCAAAACAAAAAAACTTTAAAGGGTATAAATTCAAATGTGCCGAAAGAGCAACAGCGAATAAACTCGACGATAAACAAAGAATAAATAAAACACAAATTCCACAAAACGCTACTGAAAAGCGGTTCGGAAACGAGCTGAACTGAAAGAAAAAATAACAAAAACAAATGGCGATCGGAGTGGGAGCGGGCAGGAAGTCCACACGGGGAACTGTGTCAATGTCACCGTATCGCGGTATTTTTTTTACGTTCTGAGTGAAATAGTGAGGTGAGACCTCGCCGACACCGGAGTCACGCGTAAACCACTGTCAGGTATGTAAGGCAGGTAATGAAAAAGCCGCCGCATAGTGGGCCAAGTTCCAATATGAGGACAATATAATAATCTGTAGCTGTTTTCAAGTTTCTTTGCTTTACATTATGTACTAAAAAATACGCATTTCTTGTCCTTTACATATTTCTTAAAATCTGTTCGGGTTCTTAAAAAAAAACTAAATAAAGTTTTGATAAAAAACCTTTTTTATACTATTTTTGGCTAAACGATGTCCTACGAAAGCCTAGCGCCATACAACAGGATTATTTTAAACGAAATCCTGCCTTTTAGAATTCTCAGAAATTACCAGTAACAAGGCCATTCGGTATCTTTAAAACGAGCTTTTAATAAACGAGAAATGGTAAAATTAAACGAGTTACAACATCAGGGAGTTGCGGCGAGGCTCTAAGGGAGCTTATAAAGGATTTTGTTTTTTCCAAGAAAAATTTCACGGGAAAACAAACAAGGAAACGTTGTGGGCGCCGAGAGTATTACACGAAAAAAATAGGAATGTCACGAGCCAAGGCCCTTAGCGAAACGCTGGACCTGTATTCTATTTTAGTAAATGTAAGTATGAGTAGCCAGCACAAAAATCAATTTATATTTAGCCGTGCATCGTGGCACTCGAACCTGGTGCCGCCCGGAAGTCGTTAGACCGTCGGTGCTTGACCTATTATGCAGGAATTAATTGCTGGAAAACAATGAAGCGACCAATAAATTTGCCCGACGCTAATGCATGAAAGATATTGTCAGACACTTAATCGTGAAACTTAGGAAATAAGTTTTTTCGACGAACTAGTTGAATAAATAACGATACGGAAGAACGTTTTGTCAATGTAAGTAACTACAAGTCCAATACAGGGGCGTCTAATGGATTTTAAATAATCACGAGGTATTTTAAGCGCAGTGGAAACATTAAAAGAGAATATTCATGAACCTGAGCTCAACATTAATCAGGCTCGCTATCAATGCCCAAACTGGCATTACCTGCCTGCCTACACATAAACCGGCTCCCCAAGTACGGCTTTTACACGCTTCTTTGCCAACTTGGGCCGAATGTATGCATTTTCTAAACATAATTTATTTTATACGAAAACCCAAGCAACCCATGTTAGTACAAATAGGTCTAGCCCGGGATAAAAACGTACGGCCTCATTTCGCATCTACGTGGGGCTTCGCGGTTCAAACGAACCGACATTACACACGTGACACATGTAGATGTATGCACATACCTCCTACACCACTTGCAAGTGTAAAGTGGTGGTGTAATTACTTTATGGGGTATTATAATAGAGATCGCTGGTTTGGTTGAAAACTTTTTTAAATAAGGGTTTTGTTGAAAACTTTTTAAATAATGTTAAATTATAATAATAGAGCTATTCATCTGCACTATTTATGTTCCAGAAAGGACTGAAATGATTTTTAAGATACACCATATATGTAAAAGATAACGGTAAACAAAGACTGTGCAATTATTAATGTGAGAAAAATTCTGTGGTTACTACGTTCGTATTCTTACGGGTTGATAGATTAGTTTGAAAGATCGAAAGTTAAGCGAACATTTGATATTTCTTACCCTCATCACATTTTAATCTATTAACTTATCATTCTCATGTTACTAAAGCCTGTTTCAAAAGCGATTTATATCAGTACAGTATAAAACTCGGGAGAATTCTCATGGCTACAAATTCAGAAACAAATTAGGAGCTGGGATGTTAATTAAAAGTCGAGGGAGGATTTAAAACCGGCATGTCATTTAGCAGTTTATCTAATTCCGAGCTGTAGCCGGCGCGAGACGTGGGTAACAGTGAAATTTTGTCCAATTAAAATAAAACGTGAGCCGAATGCAATAGTGATTCGAATTTTGAAAAGCAGGTAGCATTTCAAAATTCGAACAGATCATTTAAAAATATGGTATAGAAATTAGTGAGGCATCGACATTGCAACTTGTCATGTCACTTGTGTTGAGTTGAGTGGCGGGAACTGAATGAATGGAATAGGCGATCGACCAGGTATTTCAGCATGTAGGTATCCAAGCCATTGCAAATTTTATTTACGGGTAGTTCGTGCAACATACGAATGTTTCTAATTCTTTAAAAACAATGGAAACTTGTGAGTTACTTCATACTTTAAAGAATTATTGTCCTCTAATAATAACAAGACATTACGTAATATCAAAGTGCTGGCAATGGTCTGTGATTCCTCACGGTTCAGGGAATCAGGAAACTCGATAGCGTGAGTGTGGTCACAGGTGCCTCGCTTCGCTATGTAACCAGTATATTTACAAGACTAGTCTGAGATAAAATTGACATTCAACACTAATATTGAATTCAAGGTGATACGTTATGTTAGATGCGGTAATACTCGTACATGTAAAGACTATCAGCTGGTTAAGTGCTGTAATGAAATAATTAGAGCTATCGACGGATAACATACTTGTCTACGTAGATATTATGTAAATATGATAGCGACAGGTTCTGGCTTCAACGGTACACGTTTTAGAAGTCATCAGACGGGCCCCTCTTAACTTACTAATGTGATTATTTATATTTTAATAGAAAATTTTCAATAATCTGTTGAAATTATGACTAGTAAGTAGATTGTGTTCAACCTACACGACAGAATAATTAATAATACGGTAGCATTGACAACCTTCAATAAAAATGTTACTAGATCCCATTTGGCATTTAAATTCGGTATCGACACCTATTATGTCAATGCCAAGTTTTTAGGTCAACGACACAAGTAATAACCAGTCAAAAGATACGTCCTAAAATTGGGGTCATAGACTGTACAGCGTTCATAATATAATCGCAAGTAGTGATTGACAGTAGTTATTGCGGCATTGGATTGGAGTGTTGAAGCGAAGTGGCGTGGGTTAGGCAGCGCAGCGGCCACGTCACGCGGTGACGCGCGTCGCAGGCGCAGGCGGCGCGCACGCCCCGCGCGCCCACGTCACGCACACAGCTGATTGCGCGAGCTACTCGACCGGTGTAAACAAATCATAGTAACGCTCCCACGCTCGCGGCTCTCGGCAACATTATGATTGTGAATATCAACTCAACACTACTGTTCCAGTGTAACAATTTGTATAAATTGACACAATCTCTACTTACAATGAGTTCAGTCAGTAAGTTATGTAACAAATTATGTTCTTGGCATAGAAAGTTAGTCTGCGATAATGGTGATAAGCTTCATTAGCATTCATAGGATTGAATTGACCTATTACTTATTCCAAAGTGAGTTTCCTACGTGACTTTAGGTTTCAATGGAACCGAGTCGAAAAAGGAAATTGTTTAAGCGATAGTGCGGCAACTATACAACGAAACCGGTCAGTGTCGAGTTAATTGGCTGCCGGCAAAAATGGCGTCATTATAGTCATTAATAACGGGGTCAACTGCTGCCGACCGTCATCGGCCGCGATAGTGAGAGCTACTGGCTTCACGACGAACTTCCTTACTTTATAGCACGGTTCTCGTAGTTAGACATTTGGGTCGAACAGCTGTTTTGCATATGGTGACCAATCATAAGTGTTGTTACGAAGAGTGCCAAATAAAACGAGAAAACCAATGGTTACTGCGCCCTTAGGGAACTCCTTTTATAGTCCGACGCTATGTCTATCCAGATGTAAGATATTGGCTCTCCACATTTACCGCAGAGCCCATGCATGGTAATGCGATGATACTTGGCAACGCAACTGTAGGTAGTTCCCAGTATCTGACCGATCAGGTCGTAGGAACAACGTAGACGAAGCAGAAACGTCCTATTTAATAATCGTGCAGTTTCTATTCTTCTCATCTACAATAATTCAACGGTTGGGAAATTTCTGTGATACTAAACAATATCATGACTACTCTTAAGTAGTGGTACAGCAACCATACGCCAAAAGGCTTTATTTATACTAGATACAAACGCAGGGTAGTTTTCATTGAATAGCGTAGAGAAGACTCAAGTCTACAATTACAGCATTAGATCGTCATAATTCAGCGGATCGCTTGAACTCCCATTGAAGCAACGCGGGCTGTGATCCCTCGAGCCGCGAATATCACATTTACAATTTTACATACAGGAGGACTAGCTATTAGCAGCCAGAAAATGCAGTTAGCATTTTAATGTCAAATTACTCGAAAGCTGTACTGTTGCTAGTAAACCGATTATTAAAACAGAAGTAAGCTGAGTAAGGCTACTCAGCTTACTTCGGTTTTAATAATCCTGCAGGCGCAGGCAAGATCAATTTCAAAAATAGAAACTAAAACAATGTTAGAAAACGTATTTACAAACCTCATAAACATTAAAAGCAAATAGTGGTATAACTATAAGAAAAATAACGAAAGTATTATTTAGAATTCGAATAACATGAAGTAGAAATAAACAAAGCGAGCAAGATCGACCGACGCGAAGGATGGTAAGAAACACCTGCCGTTCTGGTCACCTCACCCGCACACCTGCGACTTGTCAAGCCACTGAGCCACCAACGTAAATGACTTATAGAAAAAACTATTCGATTACTTGGATATTACAAGAATGAATAATCTCCGTCACAGCCAGGTGCGCTTCCGCTCGTGATAATTGCGCTGTGGGAAAACATTGAAAATTACTCAAACATCTGGATAAACTGAAACTAAATCTCGTGAGACCGCAAGCAAGTAGAACAGCCGTATACATTGGCGAACGCCTAACCAGAAAATTTTACCGTCATATTTCATAATCAAAATCATATTTCAGAGGCGCTAGTGGCGACACGCTCCCGGGAAGAAATATTGCCGGCTCGGTAAGACGGCGCACTACGCAACCGAGATATCTGCCATCTCCAGGCCGTCGAGAGCCTTGTGCGGTTTATCTCCCCGCACCGCTCTTTGGGAAATTGCGTACACAGCAAACAAAGAAATTGCACGTCGAGATAAGAAACCGGAGCGTATCACGCTTATGAACAACCGAGTTGCCTCTATTCCGGCCGCCCCGCCCGCTTGATTGTAATAATCAACAAACATCTGAGGGTTGGTTCAGCTATACGAATGTAAACCTGTGGGTACATTAATTTATCTGGCTATCGAGGAAGTAATAATATGACCGAATATAAGATTAGGAATTTAGACCTGTAATAAACTCCCACCCGCAGTCGCTGTCGGGCAGCTCACGTGATACCCGGCTCAACTATGACGGATTTCCCTTCGTATCGCCGCATTCGTGACTTACAGGTACAAATAGTTAATTAAATCAACACGCACAATTTACGAAATTAATTAATGGAAACCTACAACTGGCTACATCGTAATATTATCCCGGTTAACGGGGACCTTGCGATTTGATGTAAGTAATGCGGGGAAAGCTCGATTTAAGTTTGATAATCCGCAAGCCGCTGCCCGTCAGAGATAGGGCAGTATTCGACGAGGGTCGGGAGTCCAGACGTATGCTCTTTGCAATACGACGGTTTGTAGAGGGAGTTAGGCCTAGCCGATATAAAAGAATGGCATCCGAAGAATTTTGGCATCTACACAAAAAAGTCTAAATGAATACAGATGGCGGATATGCGCGCGCTGCGCTGGTGGCAGTCATTCGATAAACGACGCCGGACCGAGCAATGGGCACGATACGAATATTTCATCGTTTACACACGCAAACGTGCTCGCGCCGCTATTGTGTGTAAATCCGAGCGAGCACGTCGACCTAAACAGATTAATTCCAAACGTGCTGTACCAATGTTAATCGATAACTAATAAATTAACACAAGTATGGAATTAATAATAATGAGAACTATAGTGTCCGTAAGAACGGAGCAGCCATGGTATTTCCCAGGGGTGGGGGTTTTCAATAAAGCGGCTCTTGTCAAAATGCGATGTCTTTCAAGCGGTGGGTCCCTCTCTCGGAAATATCAGGGCAAGCGAGGAATTTTGGGGCTTTGAGTGACACGACAGCCTCGGCTCTCTCTACGGCTTTTAGGGTGACGTGCTATACATGCTATAAGCCTGTGCTATAGCGACCGACACGTACATATGGGTGGGGGAAAGTAAATGTGCACATCACATTTGATTCCGTTCATGAGCCATAACATTTATGTTAGAGAAAATATACAATTAAGTATAGCTAAGTTATTTTAGTAGTATTGAAAAGATAGTTTACTTACATATCGAAACACGTGTAAGTATAAGTACAGATGTAATGGGTTTGACTCATTCAGATGGTAAATAATCGTTATGATTGAAGAGAACTTCAGAGAATGTTACAAATAAAACCATGACCCGCAGGTGAAATTACCAATTCTGGCCGAAATTGATTGTAGTAAGTTTGTGGCACACGTATTGAACCACGATACATTTCAGTCTCGCTCGACTCGCATAGTGAAGGAGTCAAGTTACCAACAGAAGAACACGTCGCGGTCGTGGAGCCCAGAAGCGAGGGGAGGGGAGGGTGTGAGGAGGGGTGGTACTCGGCGACGTGACATTTTCGCAAACAAGCCACGAGGAGTGAGGCAGGGGCGCCATGAAATTTGCTACCTCGGCGCCAGCGATTGCCATCCTGCCGGCTGCCGGCCGCGACGCACGCCAACTAATGGGAGAAATCGATGAATAAATTCGGCGATCCGTGTTCTACTACGCTCCCCGCTTTGAAAGTTCATTATCGGTGAAATGTGTCCATTATGTAAACATTTGCATATTTATCCCGTAGGGGCTACAACGTTATTAGCGTGGGATTAGGCGCCATTCTAATAGGGACCAAATCACAATAGAAAACATTACATGTTGTCACCGTCGAAGCTAGATAAATGGATTCAATATATTAATTTGTTATTTTTATTATTACACAGTCAGTCTTATTATTCTGGTCATATATGAATTTAGCATTTTATTTATTCCATATAACTCATAAAACAGAGAACAGTGATAGATGTGTAAGTAACTACGCCACCACAGGTAGCATATAGAATTTTAAGCTGGTTTAACAACTAGAAAAATCTAATAGATAATAGCAATAAAATATTGAAGTACTAAGATATTAATTGCGTATGTGTTTACCCACGTAGTAAATTTATGTTAATGAATATATGTACTTTCATTTACCGAAACAAGACTACTCACTTAGGCACTCGAGGTTGCGGCCTACTTAAGGTAAACTGAATTTACGCGTAAATAGAGAATATCATTCCAAGAATAACCCTAGAATTAGTCATTTATCAACTAGATGACAACTAGGTGAAAGAAAACAGTCATCAAGTACCTGAAAAATAAATAGTTAATTGTGAAAGTACAAATACTAAAAAAGACAAAATATTATAGTGATGTGAATTCCCTGGAAAGCGATGGACGCCAGAAAAACAATGTCATTTCTTACTTCACAGATAAGAAAGTCAAGCCGTTAATGGCTCAAGAGTCACGAGGATAAAGCCAAGGTACCAGGGCAAGATAAAACAGCAAAGGTGTAATTATGCCTAAAGATCAAGGAGTAACCTCCACCTGAAACTCATTAAATATGATAAAATACTGTGTTTAAAGCGCGCTATAAAATGAATGTTATGACTTATGAAACATCTATATCTATGCATATATTTACCAAAAACTGATTTGGGGTAGATCGTAGGAAGAGTAACAGAATGCAAATATTTCCGTGCTACGGACAATGACGTCCCATATTATTTAAATTAAATGGGCCTGGGCTTGACCACAACCTCCTGATGGTAAGCGAAGCTGTAGTCTAGAGTGGAACGCGCGTGCCCTTAGATGCCTGTTTGTTTACTCTGGCCATGAATAACCCCATGTTGTATGTGTCTGGAAACACGTAGTCCGGGAGAGAATTCCCACAACGGCATAATAATTATAATGAATAATTATATGAAGCGCTCGTGGTGTAGCGTGATTAGCCGTTCTTAATCGATCGGCAAAGTTAAGCTACGCCTGTCGTGGTCGGTACCTGGATGGGTGACCGCCTAGTGGTATTTCAAATCGAGCGTTTCCGTGCTTCGGAAGGCACGTAAAGCCGTTGGTCCCGGTTATCACTTAATTGTGATAGTCGTTAAGCTAGTTGGATGCCTCCTAGGCGGCTTGAAAAATTCCAACAGTAGGTTGACCACTAGCCTACCTCCACCGATCCGCAGTGGGCATGCGTGGTGGAGTATTGCCCATTCCCTTTCACCTTCATTTGTGAAAGGAGGCCTGTGCTCAGCAGTGGGACATTATAGGCTGATGATGATGAATTATATTTAGGTATTTGTTAAGGACAATGAGGTCCCAATGATACAATTACAGTAAATAAATAACTATAATTTAGATCTTGCCTATATTTATTTAAAAGAATGTCACAGAAAGCTAAAGTTAAATAGTCGTTTTTGGTGCTGGCCTCACAACGCAGCCCGTATGATGATTTAAAGCAATTAGTACCGTTTTAAAATCTGCGTAAGGGCTCAAAGTTGTCGAACACTCTGCAGTCCAGTGACCACGTTGTTAGCCGCATCGACCTCCTCACGATTCCGGAGGTCATCGGAACACAAAAACTTACTTTTTTAACATGTCTGCTTATCCGTGAAAATGTATCTCAGATCATTAGGCTTCTTTGAATCCTATTATGAAATGGAAAACAAATATTCTACGCTATCTCTGTAAATAAAGGCCGAAGACATAAACACAGGATAAAATCCGACTATACCTTTTTGGGTAAATAAGGAAGGAACACAAACATTGCGCCAAAATAAATATCCTGTATGTCTATCTATCAGACATAATATAATCTATTAGATATTTTTCTTTGTTCATGATTTGTAGGATTTGTAGATGAAAATAAATTGCAATGCAAAATATTCAAAATGGTGCCGATTCTGTTGTAAATCGCACTAAACTAATTTTAGTCACATCACATCTCTTTCTTACAAACATTATTCAAAAAGGACAGAACATATTTAAAGCTGTCAAATTAGTCTTTGCCATCTTCATTTGCGGGTATTTAGACGTAACCGCGATAGATGACGACTAAATTTAAATTGAAAACAAACATTGGACTAATTTGACAGGACTAAATTTTTTACATCCTTTTCTTATGTTCATTGTTAGAAAGAGACATAGTGAGACTAAAATTAGTTTAGTTGTAAACAACAGAATTAGGGCCATTGTTGAGGTATTAAGACCTATATTATGGGATACAGATGTTGATCGAAATCGCCCATGCACTATAACCAAAGATCAGATATCAAGGCATCAAATATAAATTTGACAAGTTAGGTGGAAAATCGAAACTCTATGGAGTGAAAAATGGTACGATTTTAAAATTTCCTCGTCACAAGCGTAGCGCTAGCAAACCGATTGGCAAGACCGATGACGGATCTCAGCTCCTGCATGCACTCATATTTATAAATTTTCAGATTCTTGTATCAAATTACACAATACACGAACCATTCGTTTCATATGTGACTGCAATGGTTTGGACAACGTGTATGTTACATGTATTTACCGATAAAACAGCTTTACGTAACGGGATTGTTACGTGTAGTCGGCTAGGCGAGGGAGCTTAGGTTTACCAGCATTCAGATTATTAGCAACAGTTGTATATAAACTATCTGACGTACATTCCTGTAGTACTGACGTGTTGACTGTTGACAATCGATATAGCGGTATCTTCATAAATATGCAGAAGTATAAGCAGTAAAGAATTTGTTTTGAAGCATGTATGGGTTGCAGTAGTTGTTTCACAGGTATGATAAATAATATGAGAACTCATCAAACGATTACTTTGCTTGATTAAATATCTAGTTTCCGATGTTTTTGAGAATAAAGTGCCTCATGTTAACGGATACTTTATTTCGTCGTTTAGTGACTCACCAAACACTGTAGTCGATGTCCGTGCCTCGAGCGACATGGCACCAAAGTGGGGATTGGATTTCATGATAGGAAACTTGTTAGGAACAAAATCGATAACTGTCTGCCACATTAGTTATATTACAATTTTACAGTTTTAAAACTATATCGTTAAGTCGCCTACGAATTAAGTAACATCCATAAAGCGTTCAGCAAATCACCGGGGAGGTAATACCAATATTTTCTCAATAGGATATTTCCTCGACACGCAAAGCCATACTTAACTAACACATTTCGTCGAGGAAACATGGTCGGCACCGCTACATGGCCGCCTCATCCTTGTTTACAGTCGCGTCGTCGTTTTGAAATAAAGCTTTATTTTGTGAGAGTTAGGTTTTAAATTGCATTGATAGATGTGCCGTCGACAAATAGAGCTTGGCCAAGAGGTATCGGAGGTAATGTAGGCAAATTCGCAAATCCCGAGTGTCGCGTGTGGGTGGCCGTAAGCCTCCGTGAGAACCGCATGCGAGATATACCCGGGGCGTCGACGTTAGATAGAGTTGCGAAATAACCGTTTCAAAATCTTCAAGAAACCGGTTGTGAAACCCGGAGCGGCGCCTGATCGCGGTCGATTGTTAACATTGATATTGAAATGTTATCTGTGCGAACGTAATACGGATGTCGATCTGTCTGTATAACAACTACGAGACAAACATTATGACAATACAATGGAACTATTACAAATAATAGTTTAATATCAAACCAGGCTGCTTCTAGTCAAGTTTACATAATATTCAAGAATTTGCGAGAGTGAATAAATGTTAATAAGTTTACCGTCGCAGTTAATATTTTTAATTAGTCAGTTACTCAGTTATTGTATTTGTAAACAATTTATATAATATTTGAACTCCAAAAAATTTCACGTAATATTCTGAAAAGTGATGATTTCATGAAAATTGCAATTTAAAAGTAATCCACGGAATGCGGATGCGGAGGAATGTAAAAAACGAATAGTCCTACTACTAGGCTGGTGATACCAAGCGTTAAGCATTTCAAGTTTAGTGAGCAGAGTAAATGTGAAGTACGACGAGGCATTTGAAAAAAAAAAACGATGTACAGCATTGATACCAAAATATTACATTGGAACATCACTTGCACTTTTTTGCTTGATACACATTTCAAGACAACATTTTATAATTTATAGAATATGAGCAGTGCATAGATTGATTGTCGATTAAATGTCATTGAAATGACAGATATGTCGTAAAAATTCGGTAAAATTTGCCGATGCACGTGGGGTCGACACTTTCATACAGGATTTTCCTTATTTTAAACCACAATACAATCATAATGTTTTTTTACGGACAAACAAAAACCATATTAAATAAAAGATGTTTCCTGTGAAAAATTTAAGTCACGATGTGTAACTATTTACAGCAAACTTTAGTTAGTCATAATAAGTCATTCGTGGCACTACTCAGGTAGGAATCCAGCAGGACGTAGTGATCCATTCGGCAGGGTATAAGCCAGATGGGCAGGTGTGCCGCGTGCCAGCTGTCACGGCTTCACAAGCTTCTTCTACTACACCACCTGTGCCTTTACTGCGTGGATCATGACAAGCTATTTTAGTTTTTGTTACTTTTGAACTTAGAATCTGTTTCAGAGGCATTCAATAAAAGGAGAAAGTGAGAGAGCACGCGCAGTAGAAACCTCCAATTTTGCACACAGGTTACTTAGGCGGTTAACACACTGCCACGCACCACGCAGCGTAGCACGTGAATGCGTGTTTTGACGTTGCTTGTAAGTACTTCCGTTTGTATAGAAAAGACGCATCACGCACAGTCCAACACACAGAAAATGTATCCACGCGCGTTCATACAGATCACGCGCCTACATGCGTCTCGCCCCGCACCCACGCGCGTAGGTGCACGGCGAGATGCAAGGTATGGCACACCGAGTCTCGTAGTGCCGTGCGTGATTTTGGATGGAATGAGTCAGAGCCGCCGTGAATCCGCAAAACGCAACTACGCGCGTGATTGCGTAAAAAACCCGCACGATGATGCAGATCTGCACCCCCGCAAGTACGCGCGTAGGTGCGTTGACACGCAACATGCAGCGTGGTGCGTGGCAGTGTGTTAACCGCCTTAAGAACGTAGACATCCACTAAGGAGTTTCGAAATTTAACCCCCGAAATTTAAGGAATAAAAATTGCTAGTAATTTTTACATGTGATAGGTGTGTGTCAATCACACCATAATCAGTGATGAAGCTCAAGCTCCGAAGAATCTTATAAAGTTATAACTAAGACAAGAGGTTTTCTTAGCTATTAAAGAAGTTGTAGTGTTCTAGTTTTCATACTTGTAAGACACCCCGTCTTGATTAAACAAACATCGTTAAACTATAGTTAAACAACAACACGATGTTAATTTTAATAATTATTAAACTTAACGCATATATATAGAACAAGTATTCTGCATAATAACTAAGACATAAGAGTCATGTATTAATAAATAGGTTTTATGTGTAAATAGTTGTAATTAATTTGAATACCTCAGGACCGGAAATATAATGATGATTATAATTACCTGTAACAATAAAAAACAGAAATATTAGTCAATGAGTCAATAAATATTCTTATTAGGTTCGTAAGTATGGACAATAAGCGTTAAATCATTCCACCAAATTGGCATCACATAAACATTTTTTCAACACACTTGCTCGTAAAGTGACATTTATTGCAAAATACGAGTCTGTTTTTTCCTCGCAAGTGTGTTGAAAAACGTCGTATGATTGACACTCTCGGCACCTGCAGGGCTATTTTATAACGCTCGGATTCAATATCGGAAACGGATTCAAAAACGACCGAGGCGATTTTCGGCAATTGCTATTTTAATTTCCGAATTCGAATAATTTTGATGTTTCATTACGGAAATATCAATTCGATTCATCGAAAAGTTAACGGAAATTAAAATAGCAATTGCTTAAATTCGCCTCGGAATTTTTTAAATCCGTTTCCAATATCGAATCCGACGTTTTAAAATAGCCCTGCTGGAGTGTTAATAACCAACTTTGCACACGTGTATCATAATGTACTAATAATAGTTTTTTTTACATTCATTTGTGTTTCCTAACTTAATCCAGTTTTATATCTGTGAAAACTTGTTTTATTATGTTTTCAGTTGTATATCTGTGAAAACTTGTAATTGGCCTTCTGTACTTATCTTTACTTTGGTATATGAATATAAACTAGAATACAATTAAAAAAAATCTAAGTTCTTTGAAAATCTTTGATTTCTTCTTAGTGATCAAAAATCAATATTTACCCCTTTTTTCTAAGTAATTGGATAATTAAATTATTTTTTTAAATTAAATGTGCCATCGTTCGTAATCTTGGCAGTCTTTTCAAAAGCCTGAACTTCACTTATTTAAATGTTTTTATCAATAAGACATACAGCAAAGAAGGAAGAAGGTAATGTAGGTACATACAACAGCGAGTATGATTAAAATAACAATCAAAAGCATCAAAAAATATTTTTTTACCCGTATTTTTCCATTCTTTCCCGTATTTTCCCGTATTTTTCTTTTCTTCCCATATTTTTTTCTTTCCCTGCCCATCCCTAACTATGCCTGTTTCCATAACATTCCCTGAAGCTTCTGATGCTACTTCGAAAACATTTAGTCTAGGAGCCAGCGTCGAATATGAGAAGCTTATCAGCAACGTCGTTACTAGGTAGTTATCAAGGTACCTAATTAAGCGTTGGGAACAACATTGTTCCCAACCAATGTACCCGGCCCGGGTACCACCGGGTACATACCCGGTGGTACCCGGGCCGGGTGCCCGGTTCATCGTACCCGCGTGTGTAGCGGAAGTGCGCCGAGGGACGAACGGGGAGGGGAGGTACCGTATCCCATTTACATTGAACAAATAAAAACTTCCTCACATTTACCACGAGAATTAATTGTGTAAAATGACAAGCTAATATTAGGCAAATGGATTTATGTTGTGTTCTAAAACATAGGTTTTATAAAATGTCAATTGTCTTGACTTCATAATTCCATAAAGTAAAATCTACAACCAAATAGGTTAATTACATCAATTCTTTAAATACGTGGAGCCTACTTTAAAACGATGATAGCTGTTTATATTTAACATCGAGCAAAAATCTATTTAGAGTAGTGGTAATACTGAACAATCAAATTCCGCAACTAGTCAGTGATTTTGCACTGATTTTGAACAGTAAGGGCCAATCACTGCATTGTGTCTTTGACTTGGCATTGTCGGTGGTGGGAAATTGGCGGAATATATTGCAACCAAAAAGAGCATCATTGCACTTCTTTTTTTTTTTTTTTTTTTTAACTTTTTATAAGCCTGTGTTTGACCGCAATCTCACCATGGTAAGTGATGATGCGGCCGAAGGTGGTAAGCACACATACCCTAGAAGGAACTGGCTCTCAAGTGCAGCTGTCAGAACACACCGAAAGGTGCTTGGCGACAGATTTTCAACTTGAGGGTGGTAGCCAGCCAGGCGGGTACTACAAAGTACCCTACCACCGTGCTATGGTTTCCTCACGATGTTTTCCTTCACCGAAAGCTCAAGCTCATTGTAGGATTCGAACCCGGGACCTTCGTTGGGTTAATAAAATTATATTGTACTAGCTGCCCGGCGCAACTTCGTTCGCGTGGTGCTACTCTACCCTACCCTATCTAAACCATCCAGGGAGTTAATTCTACTGTACGTGTGTTTGTCACTGAACTCCTCCTAGACGGCTGAACTGATTTGAATGATTTTTTGTATGCGTTTGGGTGGTGCCCTGGATGGTTTAGCCGGCAGCCCGGCAGATGGCGCTTCAGTCGGTATCTAGGTTATATTATCGACTGCAGCGCCATCAGCCGGGCTGATTTGTGAATCTAAACCATCCAGGGCGCCACCCAAACGCATAAAAAAAATTAATTCAAATCGGTCCAGGGGTTTAGGAGGAATTCAGTGACATACACACGTGCAGTAGAATTTTATATATAAAGATAACCTACACCTCCTACACATAGTGCGTACTTTAAACATATCACTAAGTATAATCTAATATTTGCTGTTTAAAACATAACAATTTAAAACCACAATCGTTAAAAGTGTATCGTTAAACTTGGATATTAACTTCATGTAACGAAGCTAACATAAACTAATATAACTAAGTTAGTACTCGGAGACTGGCCTTCTCGATCATGAAATAGTAAAACCGTTGATACTAAAATAGTTATTTTAGTTATAGCCTGGCACAAAAGTTGGTGTAGTATGCATGTAAAAGTGTATTGGATTTTTGGAATTTCATTCCTAAGGGGGTAAAGGAGGCGCGGGTAAAACCGGGGGGCGAAATGCTAGTAAAGAATAAAAAACCAACAGTAGGTTTATTTTATTCTAAGGAAGGAGCTGACTCGTATTGCCTACCTTAAGTGACAGAGACTTCAAATTAATTCAGTGTATGTAATGTGGTCTAATAAATTATATAAAAAAAAGATTCGTCGTGTTGAAAACATTTATTGGATTTTGATAATGTTGAATCTTTTATAACATGTGAGGGCTTATTGTATAAGCTGACTTTATTAATAGTATCCAATTTATAGTATATATAATTTTATCTTATTTTGATATTTCTGGGGTAACTTACTTGGGTCAGTTCGTTACTCCCCCGTTCCGGTTCTCACCCGTTCGGTTTACACCCGATTTTATTTCGATATCATAAAATTATTCCAAAGCGATTTTTAATCAAAAGTACTGGCAGTCACAAAAATGTTATTACTGAAATAATTATATATTGGAATTGTTATAAAAATAATGTTATTATTTTATAAATTTGATGAAATACTTGTCGTTGTTGTGGTTCGAGTCTAAAGTCCATTTTTTGTAATCGTTTATTTTGAACTAATGGCAGTTATTTAAATAGAAAATAATTAACTTGAAATAAAATGTTAGGACTACTATAATCGAATTAAAAATGTACAAAATCAACGAATGTAAATAATAATTAAAATATAATCAACAATGAATAAAATTATAACAATCGTAAACATGCAAAATCATCTAATTACCACCTAAATTATAAATAAAAAATAATAAAATTAAAAACATCGTGAACATGCAAAATCATCTAGTTATTACCTAAATAAAAGTTTAAAATTATGATAAACATTTAAATAATTAACTTTAAAAATAAAAATATCTCTTAACCTATGTTTAAACTTAAACTAAATTAATAATATTTGGAAGGTTAAAATCACAGTTTAATTTTTTTTCTGTGTATGGTACCTATATGAATATCCAGCGTGAAATAATGTGTTTCCATCACGTTTATTACAAATATATTGATAATTTTTTTGGACTAGCCCTTGTGAAGGACCTTCACTCGTCATTTTGAGATAACATACTAAACATTCTTAATATTTGCATATTGAAATTCTTATGTGCGAAAGGGATAAGTATAATGACATTCCGGATTTTACTATTGTTTTAGTTCAGGTAAGTGCTACACAATAGGACGCGCAAACCCATGGCTGCTGTCGCCCGGTATTGAACAACATATTATTAAACAAAATAGTGACGTATTTTTATCATTATACCAGTACAAGTTACTAAACAATCTATAAATTCACTTAAAGTTGTTTCATACATAACACGTATAACTAAATTATCGAATTATTTAAACAATTCTGTCGCCGACAGTACTTAATGCCAATGAACTCAAAACTGACAAAAAATATTGATATTCAATTTAATCGAATCGGGTGCAAACCGAACGGGTGAGAACCGGAACGGGGGAGTAACGAACTGACCCACTTACTTGTATCATAGACTGTTAGATTTTATGTAAAGCATAAATATGGCTACGGTAACCGCTTACCATCAGGCGGGCCGTAAGCTTGTTTACCGACTTAGTTGTATATAAAAAAAAAAAAAAAAAGCAACCCTTATTAGCAATATACTCGCCTAGCATTTACGAACGACACAGAAAACAGTTAAACATAACCTAAATATACATTACAAAATAGCGTTTTCCTATATAATTAAAACAATCCTAATGATGATTGATATTTAACAAGCTTACTGCCATAAAGTGTCGTACCAACAAACATACCGACAAACAATTAATAACGTTCTAAGTCTAAACTAATATATCTGAATCATAACTAATAATAATTGTATCATAATTCAATTAAGGCATGTGTCTAGCGTTAATAAAGCATCGCTAGTAAATTATAGCACGACACATTAATGAGAAAATTCATCGACAAACGAACGACATAGTTTCATTATTCAAATATATAGCCGCAGTAAATGCGATCCTCTATTTAGCCCCTTAGGGTAGAATTTTCAAAATCCCTTCCCTACTTTTTATGAGGAACCTGTGCGCAAAAGTTTCTGTAATAGATATCCCATTTACAATTAAGTTGTTAAAATAAACTGAAACGTGAAAATAAAAAATAAATAAAAATTTTACGATCATTTTTGCAACGAACTGTACCCTTCTAAGTGACTCAAAGTTTAACTTGATAAGCAACTTCAAAGTGTAGAGAAACTGCGTAATATACGAATTAGTAGACAATACAAGAACTCACGGACGTATTTATCAATCCCAGGAGACTTGGCTGCCCTCGAGATAAGTAAAAAGTTTTAGAAACAAAATAACGGTTAAGGAGGGCAAAATGCAAAATAACTAAAAATACGAGAAGATAGGTAGAGCGTAGCGTTTATTCGCTCAAAGATTAGCTTGACTGGGGAAATATCTCCATTCTCCAGTATAACGCAGAACTTACGTTCCTGCTCGTGAGTTAAGGTCGTCAGAGCTCATTGGGGAGAGGGGAAGGTTGAGTAACGCGTGAGTGATGCTTTGTGCGTTGCAAGTGTCTCTATATGGCTACAGTAACCGCTTGCCATCAGGCCGTACGCTTGTTTACCGACTTCGTCGCATAAAAATTCTAGCATATATGCTTTTTTACATGATAGAAGGCTGACAAGCCCGCGAGCGGTCCTCCTGATGGTAAGTGGATTTCATAGCCCATGGATATTAGCAATACCTGGGGATTGCTAATGTGTTGCCGAAATTTACAAAGCCTATCTGTTAGATTATCAAAAAATATTGGACACGTATTTTCTTTTTCGTCAATCAAACAAAAAATGATGAAGATATAACCTTTAAAGTTCCGCGTGACCATCACATTTCTATACATTTTTAGCGACATGTGACGTCACGTACCCAGGAAAGGACTCAATTACAGTGCTATAGTTTCCTCACGATGTTTTCACGATGTGTTCACCGAAAGCTTAATCTTCGTAGGTATCGAACCCACGACCTTCGTCGCATAACATTCAATGAAAGGACCACTGGGCTACCATACTAACATCGCTTCAAAAAGTACATGGATAAAAGTAAAAGTAGATATACTACATAGATGAATCGCGCCGCGGTCGCTATCAATCATCTAGCCCCCCGCCCACACAGGCCGATCCTCGCGATATTTCTACGAGTGTTCCCTGTCCCCGACCTCGCTCCCTTATTTGCAGATGTACGGGATACAGCGCAGATGTTCACCGAATGCGAGCTTAATTGGACCTCGCTCCAACGCGATAAATAATGCGAGAAAATTATAATTAATCGCTTTGCAATGTAAGTGGATTGTTTCCTGTACGAATTATGAGAGCAAATGGTTTTTTTTCTTTTCAAATTTGTTCGCTGGACGTCTGATAAGGGCGTTAAAAATTGTAAGTTTTGGTGATTTTAGAAGGCTCTTATTTCTTATAATAATTAATTTATGGAGAAAAACACAACCGCGGGACACCTACGCGGGGTACCTACAAATTGCATGGTAAAATGATGGAATATTGTAAAACATGGAAGCATATTGAAAATATTTCACCGTATTATTCACGAGTGCAATAATACTCCATACAGAACCGAAATTCAAATTCAAATTCAAATTCAAAAAGCATTTATTCAATTTAGGCCCTGATAGGGCACTTGTGAACGTTAACAAATGGCTCTACACCGGTTCCAAATACAACTTGAACTGAGAAGACTCCGGCAAGAAACTCAGCAAGTCTTTTTTTTTTAAATATGTAAATAGAAGTATTACAATTACAAAAATATATATAACAATAGCCTGCGAAGCGAACAATTCATTCAAATGCATTCTTGTCATCTACAAAATCAGAAACTTTATAGTACCCTTTCGTGCATAACTTTTGTTTAACTATCTTTTTGAATCTATGTATAGGTAGCTCTTGGATTTCTTTGGGTACTTTATTATAGAAACGTATACATTGCCCCTTGAAAGAGTTAAGGACTTTGCTGAGCCGAGTTAAAGGTACAGCAAGTTTGTGCTTATTTCTAGTGTTCAAACTATGAGTGTCACTATTCTTAGGAAAGTTATTTAAGTTTTTCCTCACATGAATAAGATTTTCATATATGTACTGTGACGACACTGTCATTATATTAATAGATTTAAACTTGTCTCTCAAAGAATCTCTAGGCCTTATTTTATATATTGCGCGGACAGCCTTCTTCTGCAGTATAAAAATTCTATTGATTTCGGCACCACTACCCCAGAGGAGGATACCGTAAGACATCAAACTGTGAAAGTAACTGAAATAAACTAATTTTGCCGTAGATTCGTCAGTGAGAGCGCGAATTTTTCTCACTGCATAAGCTGCAGAACTAAGTCTATCCACCAATTTACAAATGTGAGGGCTCCATTGTATCTTATTATCTAAAGTGATACCTAAAAATACAGTTGTTTCAACAAGATCCAGTTTTTCGCCTTTAATTACAATATTTGTGTCCGAATGTCTCACATTGGGTAGACTGAATCTGATACATTTTGTTTTTTTCTCATTTAGCAATAAATTATTAATAGTAAACCAATCAACGACTTCAGAAAGAGCATTGTTCACATCGTCAGAATTAAAATCATGTCTATTCACTTTGTAAAGAAGTGAAGTGTCATCAGCAAACAATACTATCTCATGTTTTTTTTCTACAAGATATGGTAAGTCGTTGATGTAAATGAGAAATAGAAAAGGTCCAAGGATAGAACCTTGTGGTACACCCATAGTTACTGATGACCCAGGGGATACTTTACCATTAACATCAACCTTTTGAATTCTGTCACATAAGTAAGAAATCAAAAGATCAAGTGCAGTGTCTCTAACGCCGTAGTGATGTAATTTGCTGATCAGTATTTTATGATGGACGCAATCAAAAGCCTTGGATAAGTCACAAAAAACACCGAGGGTGTCTCGTGAATTTTCCCAGGCGTCAAAAATATGTTGAATAAGCTCTACACCAGCATCGGTTGTTGAGCGACCCCTAGTGAAACCAAATTGTTTACTGTGAAGCAGTCTATTACTATTGAAATGTACCATCAATTGATTAAGTATAATTTTCTCGAATACTTTACTGAATGTCGGTAGTATGGAAATTGGTCTAAAATTTGTGGGGTCGGATGTACTACCGGATTTAAATAAAGGCACTACTTTACTATGTTTCATAAGATCAGGAAACTCACCACAATCAATACATTTATTAAAAATAACAGCTAAATGAGGTGCAATACAATCAATTATAGAATTAATAAGTTTAACTGAAAGCCCCCATAGATCAACAGTGTTTTTCAAATTTAGAGATTTGAATGCTTTAATTATATCGCTAGAAGTAACAGTTGAGAATTTAAAGTCAACAGTACATTCTGTTACATTTTTCCTAAGTAAAGATACAGCGAGGGTGGGAGAAGAATTAAGAGACTTGGTAGTCGAAACTGGAATATTGGTGAAGAAAGTCTCAAAAGCGGCAGCAACATCTTGATCAGATTTGATTGATTTATCATTAATAATAAGTTGAAACTCATTATTACGTACTTTGAACTTTCCAGTTTCACTATTTATAATTTTCCAAGTCATCTTGATCTTATCTTGACTATTTTTAATTTTATTTCTTATATGTATTGATTTAGCCGCAGTACAAATGATCTGTTTACAACAGTTCGATAGCTACAAATGGGCAGGTAAGTGCATAATGTATATAATTATGTGTGTAATGGTGGATGATTAACCCAGAGACCTTTGTGCGCGGTATCGCGATCAGCTGAGCACGCGGCCGCTGTTGGCGACGCGCAGCGCGCAACTTGGCAGCATGGCACTCGACCACTGCGACCTACTTCTCAGACCGATTGCGATACAGCATACGCCGAATGAACGTGGACCACATCAAATTCGATACCTTTAGATGCACAACCGACGACCTAGATAATTTAACTAGCCTCAATAACCGCTGCCGTCTACGCCCCACGTAGCTTACTGATAAAATTTCATATCAGGCCGCAAGGACGTATAGTATCGGTTTCCTGATTTTCTAGACACGTTTTTGTAGCGGTATTCTACAGTCAATGGGTGCATATTTTTTGCGTCTCTCTCAGGTACCTACTAGTCATTGTTACCTGCTGAGCGAGCAGACCTGCGAGGAACGCTCCGGCCGAATCTAAGCAAAAAATAAGTTGTAAAAGTATACGAGGAAGACTATTCAATTACGCCACATAACTTCAGAACTGTTCATATGCTAATCCAAAAAGCATAAATATCTTCCATGTTCCAGTGTAAACAAATACAGCAAAAGTTATTGGTATGGGATGTTTACAAATTTAAATATACATTACACCAGGGATTTCTATTAAAGTGCAAATTTTACTGGCGTCGTAAACGTTTGTCACAAGAAGCTGTTGCGAGCCACTCGAGCTCAAAGAGCGCTGTCTATATTCGTTTAGAACGGCCACAGTCCAGCGCAGCCCACAGACGAATCTGAAGCTAAACACATGCTCAAACAAAACTACATTGTAAGCTAATTCCAAACTGTGCCAGCTTGCAATGCAGTTAACCTACATAGGGGGTTGCCAGCTCCTTGCGCGGAAGTGATCGGACACAATCGGAATCGCTTCGCATTGTGTGCTGATTGTATTAATCAGTCATCTTACAGTGGAAACGTTCTGCCAAATCGTTGATTCCAATTTCCAAGTAACCAAGCATTGTAAAGGTTAGTTTGGACAAGGAAATAGCGCCCGGCTTTGACCTGTCGCAATGTATTTACGTACTTGTAAACCTTCCGGAAGAAATACTCGGAATAATGGTAAAAACCGCATCAAAATCTATAGCGCAGTTTAAAAGAACTAAGCGTAGAAATAGCCACTTTATAATATTTAGCGATAAATAGGCTTTCATCTAACCCACAAATCAGAGAAGTAGATGACTACTATTCTAACTTTGTAGTCCATCAGTGAAAATAATAAAAACCATATTTGAATACTAAAATAGTTAAAACACAGACCTTAATATAACTTCTTACAGCTGCTTCTATTCAGTGAGTAATGGAAAGCACGAACGAACCGTTTGATAATATTGATCTGACCAACAGAACAATTTCGTAATGTTTCAAGTTTAACTTGACAACTTATGGCTGCTCTACGCGTGAACAATATGACTCACTGTACACATATTTTAATAGATCCAAGTCTAAGACCCCAAGTGGCCGCAACTATGCGTCATACAAGTTTTTATAACCAATTCCTAGTAGAAAGCTCCTTGTTTAACACCTTTAAGTTGTGGGAAAAAATCTTGGGACGTATTACAAATTATAATTTTAAAGAAAATTATACCTACCTATATAATCGCGTGATAAAATGTATTATTGAATATATTGTAAGTACTCATTCATTTATTCATCAATGCATCGACGATATCTCATCTCACGAATATACTCATGGATCGAACTCCGGCAAATTGATTATTTCCCCTCAATTATACTGACTCCACACTTACTGGCTCTCTAGCTAGACCGTTAAAAATTGAAAGTCGTAACAAAACTGTTGTAAGAAATCTCTGATGGTATATGATGTAAGCACGTTTATATTTCTTAAGTTCTAAATCATAAAAATAATATGAAGATTTCTTTTTTAATCTTCTTTAAATAAGTTAAATTAACTCTTAAATATGTTAAATTAACTCTAAAATAAGTTAAATTAACTCTTGTAGAAGAATTAATGAAAAATAGTTTTTCTACTTGGATCGCGGACACCGAATTGTTCGTTGTTAAATCACGGTTTTATATTAATTTTGGTATAATGATTATTTTGATCGAGTTCCTATAGCTAGTTGTTTTTTAGTTCTTTGTAACTGGATTCATTATCGAATTTACAATATTTATAACAACTGGTTACACTTGAATTTTTATTTTAAACAAAATCTTTATTTAAATACCTCAGCAATAAATAAAAACTATGGTGATTATATGGTCTTTCATGTTATCAAAAAGTTTGCAACATAATATGGATTAAGGAACCGTTTATTATGAAGAAATTCGAAACTATCATAATTGATTGATTGATAGCGATTGATTTAAAAATAAGAAAACCATATCCGTTCAAAAACTAGAGGTGTACTAAAAATATTCCATGTTGTACAGTAGGCATAGTAAACCCACAAGTACAAGGGAATTTGTGCGGTCTTGATATATCTACAAAGTAAAATGATATAGAAAAATACATAAGGTCAATGTAAATCTCCAAACAATAACAATTATGTTATACCGCTCTTCAGAAAACATCTGTCCTTCGCCCAATTCTTACTTAAAGGTCGCGAACTTGCGAAGGGCGCTACCATCGCTACCGATGTATAAGGCAATCGCAGCCCGGGAGAGGGGAGTACAAACGGCGCGGGGGGATACTTCCACCCCCGCTTCACAGATCAACAACCCCGAAATCTTAATCAAGATAAACTGAACGGACGCCAGTAAGGTTTCAAGAGAACAGTTTTAATTAGCAAATGAACCTGTGAGAAAGGCAAGCTAACAATCTTGATAAGGACTTGTCATTGGCATGCGGGGCAGTGAGAACATGACGGTAAGTCTCGTTTCCGTTCTCGAAACATAAAATTCACATGTAAGCGCTACTATGCATATGTCTATACTTATATTAATTACCTCGAGACCATCGCCCGAATAAAACACGACCGGACGCGCCGCCCCGGTTCGTCATCATTTTAGTAAATTTATTCTAATGTGCCTTTTTCGCAATAAGCATGGGCGGGATGAACGACCACTGCACTACCTACACTGCACTGTGTAGTGTGAACAGAGGTTTACAACGGTCCGGCTTCAACGCATCGCTTTACCTGGTGTGGTTTCCGGCGGGCATTCCAATCGCTCCCAGGGACCGATCAGACCTCAAATTGGGATCGCATAGATTACAATTCAAGGCAAACAAACCGATAACTTCACATGAACGTAGGTTCAAGATGGAAAACAGTTTTATAATTTGCAGAGTCGAACATTCGTACATATTAGTGCAGAGTGCAGCTAATGAACTCCGGTAAAGACCAAACCAGTAAAACGTAATTTCTTCATAGTCTCAGGTGCACTTTAATTGTGCTATGCGTGGCCCGGGAAAATAATTCAAGAAGATTTATTCAACAAAAGTTATCTCAAGGAATGCTGCTGTTTAATGAGTAAAATGGCATCACTTCAAATTGGAAAATATCTTGCACAAGCAACGCGAATGTGATTTTATCGCCTTTGAGGGGATTTTGTCAGTCAGTGTACACAAGTTTATACGCCAAGTTGTAAAGTACTTAACTCGTATCTCGCTCACGAGAACTTAATGTAACCCAACGGGCCTCTACCATCATACATAATTTAGGGAAGTTTTCTTTACAACAGGTTCACGGAAAGCTACTATCTGAGATAAAATGAACAATAAAACGGGAGTTCTAAAAAACAGCAGGAACAGCGAAGCGTGACTCGTGGGACACGACAAAAGCTTTATCGATTCACTTTATACCTTACCTGTGGGGAATGGTCAATGGGAATCTAGAAGACACGTATCGGCTAATTCCAGTATATTTGAAAGTAAAAGTGGTATTATTAGTAAAAAAAAATACGAAAATATTGAATATACGTAAAAGAGAATTATCGAGGTTCTAAAAATATCGCGAGCTTTGTAGACCAAACTTAGGACAAAGCCCCACTCGGCTATACGACATTATTATTACCCTTTACACCATGATAATACTTCAGGACTCCTTTGTTAGAGCGATACGCGATCGGAATGCCGCTTTTGTCAAAGGACCATTCTATGGTGCCGAAATTTGGGCTGAGGTTTTGTCTACGTATAATTTTTAGCCGTGTACCTGTAGCAAAACCAGTTTGAACACCCTTCGTAGAAGTTCTCGACACGGGCAGTCGGTTTTTTATCTTCACTTTAGCTCGATTCAAATCGTGCAGTAACGAATTACGGAGATTAACTAATCGAACAAGAGTACAATCGATGAACAAAGTTCACACCTCCGCCCCAGCGATCCGGTATTAACAACGATCGATGACTGAGCAATTTTTGGTACCATTTAATTTGCTGCACGCAAGACGTGTTCAGAAGAAAATTTTGTCGGCCCGATGGCGTGATCTAACGCACTTTGAGGTTTAGATAATATTCGAACCAAAACCCCAAGTTGATCGAAAATAATGGATGCTGCATTATATTTCAGTTGTGGGAAAGTACAAGTGTAAACGACTTCTCAACAACCACTTAACTGGAACGGAAATATAAATTCATTTACGATAACTACGGTTTTGTTTTTAGTGGGGCTTACTGCTGTCAAATTATAATAGTCACAACGATAAAGATAGGGTAAGTACGTAAGTGCATAGTCACGGTTGGCAGGAGCGATCCCTTCGGTTCAGCGATTCAAATGAAAACGGACGCTGGAAGGTGGGTCTTTATACTTGGCCTGGGGCAGGGAATCGATCGCATGGCTGCGGTGAACGCACCCCAAACTCCGAGCACCACACCCGGCGCACCCGACAAAACGTAGGACAACGTTCACGTTCATCACAAAAACCCTTACTGAAATTCAACTGCACTTACGAATAATAAATAATTTATGAATGTGTGTGTAATTATTTGTGTCGCGACCACACTATAAATATTTCAGAGAATGGACACATTAGAGTCATAAAGAACTTTCCGAATCGTTTTGGAGCGAGCATGCAGGTATGCGTGTATAGTTAATGGGTGTGCGACAGACAAAGTCCCTGTCCCCTGTGGAACTAATGACCACTCGAAACGAGAAAATTACGCCACGCTGCCCGACGACGACCGCATAGACCGGGCGAGTCACGAAGTGTGCTCCAAGCCTCCGAGGATACGGATTAAACAAAATATATTTTTTATAATTTCAGCGTGACGATGTCTTGATAAAATATGTGTCCCTGCGCGAAGAGAGCAGAGTACAAACTTTTCATTACTATTCTTTACTGTGTAAAACTTTATAGCAGACTTTAGAATTGCGTACATTTTGATGGCGTTCCTGGGAGACGTTTTCAGTACAAAAAGCGAGTCGGGCATAATATCCAGCTGCGTCGTCGGTCCCGAGTGCGGTGACCTCAGCCGCATCTGCCGCACCGCACCGCTGCCTGGCTTCACTTCACACGTAACAACCACAAATCTACTAACATACCTATGTTTCAAAACCATTTATTTGTTCTGATTATCAGATTATTTTGGCACACACCCGGTCAGTTGGAAAAGGAAACGTTCGTGTTTATTTAATAATAAATATATGCCGTTTACATATTGCCATTATATTCTTTCAGCATGGAGTTTTTAGAAAATAGATGAGTCGTTCATGTAGAGTGAGGTCTCATCTCGGCCCACTCGAGTCAGAGTGGATATGCATCGATCAATCACATACTCCGGACGGTCCGCGGGTCGCAGCTCTATGATTATTCTTATTAATGATTGTCGGTACGTGCCCTACCTAACCTCTTTTGACGATTTGAAGCAAGTTTTAAAAGCATAAAAAATAAAGCTCCCATAAAGTAACTTCTTAACCCGTCGTTTCTCGCAAGGGACGCGCGTCCTATTATAACAATTGATGTCATTGTTATATTTTTAACCGCGAGCCAAGCGATAGACATTTTATTAGATTAGCCCATATACAAGTAGATACTATGAACAGCATGTTCAAACAAATTTAAAGGCTAACAGCTAATATTTTTTAATACATTTTTAATACGTTCGTCTCAACTATGTTCGAACTACCAAAATCTTGAACGGAAAATTTCCCGGAAAAGTTAAGATTTTGGAAAATATACTATTTACCTGACTTTGGATATTTAAAAAGTTTCCCGTAAAAGGAAACCACAGCGCCATGAGTTCTCCAACTGCACACCACACTGGTTTCATATACATCTAGTGGCACTTTGAAACCAGATTGTGAGAAGAGTTTCTATTGTGCGGCGACGCGACGTGGTGTCGCCGAAACCTAACACCCTTCGTAACTAGATAGTGCAGCTTTAGTGCTACCAAGATCTCGAATTGATCAGCAAGCCGGTTCTATTCAAGAGTTATTAAAATCCCGTCTGACCTGATCCCCACGGACTACGTAATTATTACGTGGCTCTGGCTGGATGAAGCGCCGCGCTTCCAAGGTGGAAACGAATATCACTAATTAATAAGTTAGCATCATGGCTGATTTTGAATTAACGAGAGTGAAGAGTTAAATTTCTTACGCTCCATCTATGAGACGTGTATGGTAAAAAAATATTAAGAAAGTTGCGTAGAAAATTAGAAAACTTTACGGTAGGGTAGGGCGCAACTAGTATTTAATAAAATAATGATAAGAATATTCTCCCGATCCTTGTTAGAATTGAAAAATCATCCTAAGACCGATACAATCAAAATAACTTTTAAATACCAATATGATAAAAAAGGAAATCAAACGAAGCGAATCTTCTGTAATTTTATTTTCCTGAAAACAAAAACGACGAAGAAAGTAACAAAACAAAATGAAGATACGAATCGATTTCTACGTCAGACGGTCTCGTAAAGATTTTTTAAAATTATTATCAGCTCAGCCTACCTATGTGCAACTAGCGAAATGCAACAGTCGCGCCGTAAGACGCGACATTAATTTGGAGTCACGAAGCGGGTGCGAACTGCGAAAGCAATCACAGGCGGGAAGCTCATTCCTGGTGCATCTCCGGGAGCGGCGAACATCGAGAGCAGTTAAATTAAGGATTCCGAACGTCCCACTCGTCGACGCGTCCGCGTCGCGACCTCCGCGCCATGGAACGAATGTATACTCCTACTCACATATAGCCACGTTCGATGCAAATCTAAATCTTAGCACCAAACCAATTACCAAGAGTTTAGATTGGAACGCATACATTAATTAGAGCCAAATCTGGAATAAATGCAGTCGCGTAAAAAAAACTAGTGAACAGTAATTAATTACGTATATAAAAGACAAATCTAATATGGAAGCTATACCTATATAAGAATAAATTTGAAATAAACTTGTTTTACCACTTTGGCGGAAGAAAAAGATCTTTAGCGCACACACCCATTGAATCAATTTAAGCGATGATAGCTCAGTGGTAGTGACGTCAAATACAGAGACCAAGGTAGGGACATCGATCGAATCATACAATGAGCCTGATCTTTCAGTGGAGGAAAACATCCCGTGAGAAAACCCATAGCACGGCAGTAGGGTACTTTATGTACACTAGCCTGGCAGATTTTCAACTAAAGGGTGGTTGGTACCCCTTTGTTTAATATCCTTAGGCTATGGTGTTTTATTTACCATAAGGTGGATCGCCAGGCTGCTTGCCAGTCTTCTACCATACAAAAAAACAACGGCAAAGTTCTACGCTCGACAGAATTAGAATAAGTTCTATCTATGAATTCCACGCGAAATGTTTGCGTTTGCGACATCCGCTCGCATCGAAGCCATGACCCCAGAGTCCCGCACAAACATAAATCAACTTTATTTATCTCCTGCAATGATCTAGATACGTCAACTCCATATTTAACCTGATTTCACACACTATGACGAATTTAGAAATGCATGAAACCGAGCTAACTTTTCATAATATAGTTCCAACAAGCCCTTGGGAAGTAGATGTAGGTGGCCAAGTGTCTGTATAATTTTGTGAGGACGAGTGATGTCATTCTCCATTTGAACACAGCAATGACCGTATGTTTCCGGTCACCTAACGGTTCAAAAGCTATGAGGATAACTATAATTCCATAGAATTACAGAGACTATAAAACTATGATGTGTTATTTGTCTAAAAAACTGTTCTGCTTTATTCTTTTGACTAGCTTTGTGATGCCTTTATGTCCCAACAAAGTATGATAAAATCGTATAAAGAAGGTATCTGAAGAATTAGCATACACAAAAAGCTTGTAGCAACAGTTATCATTGATATTAACAACGAATCGTCGACAATGCCCGGCCCCGCAGGAAGGCCGTATTTTGCAACGCGGCAGGTAGACAATTTGACATTGTGTAAACGTTTTCACATGGGGGCCAAAAACGGAAACCTGGGTCACGCTCCTTGCATACAAAACGAATAAAACCGACCAAGTGCATGAAGACCATAAATACCATAGGATTCCGCAGTACTTTTATGTCGAAAATGCGTTGATAAAGGCAGGAATCCGGGTCATAAATTTTTATTTCCGTAGTTATTACTATTTTAACGACATTAACCTTATAGTATCTTTGGCATACAAATGGACGGACATGAAGAAATATTAGGGGTTCCTTATTTGACTACGGAACTCTCAAAAGCTAAAGAAAGTTCTTCAACCGAAGAATATAATTAAAACTGCGATAGGCAGTACCCCAGCCAGATATTACCGGTTATTTAACGAACGAAATTGAAATACAAAACTCATTATCAGCATGCTCAGTTTGTTCAAATTCATAATTAGGCAACTAGTAGCACCTCGGTGTTACTACACATCTACTCATTAACATTCACAGGATGTGATTAGGTAACGTGATGAGCTTCAAACTAAAATCGTTCACTAATTGTAATATTAGCTATCAAATGTACCTAAGGTCACACAATGAGGCAGAGTTCAAGATTTTCGACGCGTCGTATTCATCATTTTACATACACTTAAATTCCAGGGTCATACCTAAATTGTTTTATTTGACTTTTAAATAATTGTTCAATCGTGAAGTTTCAGTGCGTATTGCTACTCAATATTCGCGGCCAGCACTGTAGAGCTTCTTTAGTCTTTTCAACACATCGCCAACTCGTTCGAAAGTTCGCAACTATTCAATGCGAGTAGGTATGCGATACCAGGCACGCATCAATTGACAAAGCTACATCGGTGTATCCACTGAGGACAGCAAGCGGTGTTCAAACGGTCCTAAATTCGATTAGGAAGTGATTGATCGATCGAAGGACGGGAGGGTATTGGGAACGCCCGCCGCCGTGTGCGGTCCCTGGCTGGCTCCTGCGTCATAAACGCACAATAGAGCGCGCCTCGTGGAGGGAACCACCAACGTGCGGGTAGGTAGCTGATAGACACGTGATCGATACCAACCGACTGGAAAAAAATAGATACTTCACGCATAAATGGTTTGTTTATATTGTAGTTGGGGAAGATATTCGATATCTGCAATTGAAATTGGAGGGAGGGTAGATAAATATGGTATTGATAAAACTGAAGGTAAAATTACTCAAATAAATACAAGCTCAGACCAAAAGCAAGCACGGGGTCTCACGTTCTCGGGTGAGACTGGAAACAAAAATTATGGCATACATTTCCACCCTGCTCCCTCGTCGCCCGTTTCGAAGCTCGGAAGTGGGGATAATTTACAAAACCCACGGAGTAAAATGGAATGGAATATTATGTTTTACTGTAAATTTAAATTTCACGGAATACTGTATGTTAAATCAAAAGCAATACTCATAGCTGATCTCGATTCTCGATGATACAGAATTTTGATTTACTGATAAGCTTGGATTCTCAACTTGGACTAGCCCCATTAAGACTTTTTAATTAGAAATAGCGGTTTTTGTGTCAACAACCTAATCGAAAAATAAATAAAATAGCAGTTTGTTTATCCTATATTTTGATAGCGCCTTCGAATGGGAACGCTGATGATGAAAACAGTAAAATTTGGATTGGCAATAAAATACATTTTACAACGTGTAATAACAGAAATGTTGATGTTATCGCAGGCATTCCCTTCAATTGTCGCGTTACAGTAACGGTTGGCTGCCGAGCTAAATAAACTAGTCGCCTCACCGATACACTGATAACGCTCAATTTCGCGCGTTAATTATATTCGCGATATGACGCGTTTATGAGGAGCAACATGGGAGCAACCGCTGTTTTGTTTACAAAGCGCTATTTCGATCGCCCACTGAACTACAAAGCTGCGAGCCGAATGTCAATGGCACGGAAACGAAATGCGAGTTACGCATACGGACGAATATTCATACTGTGATAAAGAAAATCGCGAGGTT
This sequence comes from Polyploca ridens, assembly GCA_951394255.1. Taxonomy (NCBI): domain Eukaryota; kingdom Metazoa; phylum Arthropoda; class Insecta; order Lepidoptera; family Drepanidae; genus Polyploca; species Polyploca ridens. The sequence continues at coordinate 15,835,893 of OX596247.1, read as the reverse complement.
GATTGACCGCGAGTGCCGCGAGTGTTCTCTAGGTACGGGGAACCCGTGTTCACAAAATGCTTGCCAATTAATCCAGTGCCGTGTCAGACTAACATTAGACAAGTCTGATGCGCAGTTCAAAGATCATTTTGACTTGGAGCCAAACTCAGTGGCACACTTGTATAAATTGCCTAATTAAACATCTTCAGCCTCCCGTTATCCATTACTGTAAACAAAGTAAAAATTACGAGAACAATATTCTTTTCATTCATCGATGTTTTAGATAGTAGCCCAAAGAACGCGGCTACATATAGTTTTCTCTTTATTACACTTTAATGAAGTCAGGAATATTGCAGTATTTTTTTATATGCCACAGATTCTCAAACTCTATTTAGACGATAGGAAATAAATAATATTAGTTCAGTTCAATATCTGAACGCCAGAAGTTCGTCTTCTGAAGTCGAATTTATTACTGTGTCATCAAAGTAAACAAAATAATAGTCTCATTAAAATTCCTGGTACATCTCTCATTTCACATACAATGAAAATTATTATCATGAGGGCATTTTTGGACGCTATACAAAGTTAATTTGGATCGTGTGAAACGTGACTTAAAAACATGAATGCATGACGTGATATTTGGGTAGGCTTGGGACAAATTTGGTCACCGTTCCATATTGTAATGTATTAATTATAATTTAATAAAGCATGTAGCTGAATAAGTCAAGTAATGATGACAAAAAGCAATCACATCACACAAAAATTGCCAACGATACGGAGTTTCACTTGAATGCTAATGTTACAGGAAATTTCGATTAACTGGCACTCCTCTTTGAGTCAAAGTTTTTTTTATTGTTTTGCTTAGATTTTAGCTGCATTTCAACCATAGCTAAAAGCATCCCGGAATTTGCATAAGGCATAATCATAACAAATTGCAACTACCATAGTAAACCAAACACGTGGTAATCGGCAGCAAGCAATGGCCGCTGCGTTATGTGGGGGAGCCAATAAATGGAAACAAACTCGATGTGCAAGCAAGCAAACGCACAGTGTGACGTCATTGCGTACCGCCCGTCGCTCAATTTCAAAGGGAGACACGAATGAGGGGAATGAGATTGAACGCAAAGGGAATATCTGAATGGAATGAGATCTTCGCTGAAAGGACAATTTGAATCAATTCACTGGAATCAACTCTTGTAAAAGATAGTAACAAATACGGTATGATTTTAGCAAAATGTTCTTATGACAAATGGTGAAACAGATTTAAAATGTTAATCTGACCCGATAACAGTCAAACACATCAGTGTCATTCTCACGACACTAATTATGGTATAGGTCGACGGTGATGGAGCAAAAAACTTCTGCGGTTAATGGCTGACTTGCAACTAAGTACCTAGGCTCTCGGCTCATACCTACGGAGGTCGAAAGGATTCTCAATCAAACTTCCACATACTAGGTATGTACTCAGATCTCAGATTACTAAAGGATGGAAACGACTAACCAAAGGCAAAAGGATAACGTTAAACATAAGGGACTGAAAATGGGCGAAATACTGGGAATGGAAGGGGGTAACGGCCAGATTACAGTGGTAACAGAATAGTTTCATGAATACGTACGTACACAGGACCGCCAGACGGAAAAAAATCGAAACGAGAAAATAAGCAACAAGTTTATTCAAAAACATTTTAAAAAGACCGTGAAGAATTGCTAGTCTGAGCTGAGATGTAGGTGGTGCATTATCTAACCAACAAATTGTACATTTAAATTATGTCACGTCACATAATGCACGCACGATAGATAGCAGACGGTATCCAAGCAATACATTCCCCGTGACCTGGTTACCAGTAAGCAGGCCAGTTCACTGCCGGTACACGCGCCGTGGAGCACCGCCGTTATCTTGTCTACTGCACAGTTCGCACATCTGCCCAGGCCTCGCACATGTTCCGCTAATAGGCATTAATTAGGAACATATTACATAACTGCCAAAAAAGAACATAATATTGTTGAAATAATTGTTTTGGTGTGGTAAGATTAACTGATGCAATCTAGAGCTAATACAATTACACTAGTCGCGCTCCGCATGTGATCAGGACGTGCCAACAAAATTGGTCGTAATGGTAACCGTTTCGGCACAATATCCGTTGATTCTTGTCATGCTTTCTTGACCTAGGTAAGTGTGCACGACGTTCGGTAGATAATAACTTGTCCTCTTATAAACGGTGTCAATGATTTTGAGAGCATGAATCTCCGAGACGAGAGCGGTGGGTACTAGTTTTTGAAAAATTGGTGTGAAATAAAGTTGCACCAACAACTGGTATGCAGTTCATTTTATGGTTTTGGAAAAACACTAAATAAAAATATCTCTAAATGATATAATGGCCACAATTATACAATCATTAAAGTCAAATCACTTAGGTAAACCGAATAGAAAGCGTGCATTGAATCAAAAATGCTTCACAAAAAGTATTCAAAACTACATTCGAAGTTCGAGTTCGCCATAAAGGCGGATGGATCCAGTTTTTAAATACGGCTCGGAGCAATTAGACACGGGCAGGGTGGAGACTGTAGGCGCGACCCGAGGCGCGGTGCCCACGGTTCGCGCAGCCCGATCAATCAGCCCGCAGTCGCACCCTTGTGCTAATTAATTTACTATGGGACCTGGCCTAGCTGTGGGAACCTATATGATACACCCTGTACGCGGTTTGCAATGATCGATTGTCCTAAATTGGCACGCAATCAACAGCAGGCGTGCTATTCATCAAACATGTATTGAAGTAAATTTTTCCATGTGCCTGATGGCTACTACCAAAGCGGAAAGTTCATGCATTTAAAAATAACGGTATTTCTTATCGATTTCAAGGAATCGTGAATGGCCATTCCAAACCAATATTTAAATATTCTTGGTCGATGAATCGGTGCTAGACATACCATGGATAAAAGGAAGATTCTTTGAGGAGTCTTTTGGATCAATTCAAGACATTGAACATAAAAACCCGTGAAATTCATTTTAATTTCTTATAACTTTTTACTAAGGGAATATGAAAGTACATCGGGTACATATTACCAAAAAAGCAATCTTTAAAATGATTGTCTATCTGTCTTCTTAATGAGTGTCTGTATCTTGGGCTACTTTTATTTTAGAAATTTAATTACGGATCCGTGCAAAAAAAAACCATACGCGGGGACCAGCTATTATCAATATGTCCCATAATTTGATCAGTTGTTTGTGCATGGAGAAGGAGGATAGGATAGTATAGAATTATACGTAAGTCAGTCTATCGGTGGATTCTTTGGGATATTATACCGAAGTAAACACTAAACGATTTCTAGTTAATGATCAATAAGCATTTTACGAACGTTCATTGCATGCATTTTTCGACTTTCTACGAAGTTATTCTTAGGTGCAGGTTGTTATGACAACGACAGAGACAGTAGGTAAAGTAATTGTCTTGTCACTGGTGAGCAATGATGAAACTAAGTCATTACACGGTGAGATGAACATAGGGAGAGTGAAACCGTATTGTGTACGACTCAAATGGATTTCTAGCTATTGTCATATTATAATACGTAGATCAACACAAAAGGCTGGAAATGGAGATGGGCCCGGAATAAATTAAAATTTACCGAGAAACGACGGAATATAACTAAAATGTTAATGTTAAGAAGTCCTTATTTGCATTCAACGAACGATTCGACAAGGAAGGAGTGCTGGGGAGCGGCGCGGTCCGTGGACCGGGTTTTAGGGCTCTCGTCTCGACCGACGATCGACGCGGTCTCGGAATAATCAGGCGTGCCTCCCCTCGTCGCGGTCGTTCACACACAATCGACGAGGCAAGCGCCACGAGGGCCCTACCTACGCACGAGCACGACGAGTCGACACAAAGCATCCACCCATACCTAACCTAACAACCGCTACCCCCGCAGCACGAACGTTGCACTGCACTACTTCACAATTCGTTTTTATTACAATTTTATACGAATTCAACCCTAACATTACACCGCAAGGTCCAGTATTAAACGCAAGTGACGAATACGCAGCCGCTGCATTCGTTTCAATAACCTCGTAGAGACATCGAGTAAAAAACAGACTAAATGTATGGCAATAAAGTGAAAAATTGAACGTACGTATATCGTCTGCGATCAGCGAACGCAATGTGCATTCGATTGCAAGGAACATGAATATTGAAATCAACTCTTATGTCGTTAGCGCTGAATCGAATACTCGTCGTCGGCCGATGCAAACACCACGTGTTTACAGACGGCATCATCTCGTGCAGATTAGAACAGTGAACTGCCTTGCCTAACTTCATGGCATGTAAACTTTTACAAAACCGTTTCGTAACTTTCTGTTCAGGACGAAGTTTATATAGGTAGGTACCGTAGCGGTTATCGAACGGTTAAGTTTGGAAAAACAAGGAGCACTTTCGCAATAAGGCCGATAAAGCCCGTAAAAAATTAAATAAAACAGATGTAAAATGGAATTGGGCATATAGTCTTAACGAGCGATTCGTGTTCAGAGGCTGTAAAAGAGAACGTCCAGAGTATAGAAGTCGGATATCAGCAATAATTGCTAGTAGGTATGCTTTATCGCAAGTTGCACTTAGGTAGTGATTTAAATGAAACGGTTGGCTCGATATCCGTCATAACGGGATCACACTACATTTTGTATTGAAAAGAAAAATCCACATAAAATTGCTTTGATGAGTTTCTTGCCTGGAGGACTATTCTCGTTTTAGGTGGTAACGTTCTCAAGTGCCTTATCAATAAAGGCCTAAGCTCAATAAATTAATATTGAGTTTTATTTTTTATTTTGTAATAGGCCTGTGTTTAACCACAATCTCGCCATGGTAAGTGATGATGTGGCTGAAGGTGGTAAGCACACAAAGCCTAGAAGGAACTGGCTCTCATGTGCAGCTGTTGGAATACACCGATAGGTGCTTTGCGGCAGATTTTCGACTTGAAGGTGATAGCCAGCCAGATGCTATGGTTTCCTCACGATATTTTCCTTCATTGAAAGCTCAAGCTCATTGTAGGATTCGAACCCGGGACCTTCGTCTCGGTATCCGACGACACTACCACTGAGCTATGATCGCTAAAAAGTTTGACATGGTACCTACAGATTACTTCAAAACTTTTTTACACAGGAATAAAGCTCAGGAGTAGGCAGGAAAATATTAGATCCCTAGGGACGAGACTCAAGCCATGGTGTGGAAGCTATAATAATTTATCAAATAATTAGAATGGCGATATTTTAAAATAGCTATAATACCTACTAAGCTAACTGTAGCAGTAGGTATAACTATGATTCGGATTGAAATGCAGTTGGAGGACTGATGCAGACGAGATTGCTAAAGATGGATATCTTAAATATGGTGCTGTGGGTATTGTATAGGATAAGATAAGCAATGATTAGGTACCTAAGAGGATATTTGAAACGACCCAGTGACAAAGAAGTTAAGTCAAAGATAAGACCAGAAATAGTTTTCGGGCTCTTCCAAATTCAGAAACAACCATTAAGAGATAAACGTTTTCTGGATTTTGATACGTAAAGTAGGATAATGTTATCTACTGCACAGAGGGTCTACTCCGAAATACGATACACGATAGTCCGATCATCGTTGCCATCCAATTAGCCAATAGAATTGCGCAAAAATTACGCCATGTTAGCATTGCTGCAATTCTATTGGTTAATATTTGGACATCGATTATATTATCGGACTATCATGTATCGTTTTTTCGGAGTAGGCCCGCTGTGCAGTAGCAGCAGTAGATAGCATTATCCTACTTTCCGTATCAAAATCCAGAAAACGTTTATACAGGCTGTGCCACGCGGATCGAATGGACTTTAAATATATTTATTAGAAGTAGTAAAGGCTGAAAGACATTTAATTTTGATACATAACTAACTACCTTGCCTTCAGTGGCCACCAAATAAATAGGCCCATTGAAATTGCTTCCCCCTTTTCTTCTCTTTTATACCTAGTTGAAAAACAATAGTTCTGAAATCATTAATAAAATCTATACCTACCGTTAGATCAAAGAACGAAGTTAAACAGAAAATTATCACGCCGTATTAATCGTCTATTTCACTAGCTATCTACATCCGACTTAACTTTTGAATTAAAAATAATGGCGGAACACTATGGCATGCATGGTCGTAGGACCATGTATGATGTGTATATGCATGTAAATGCACATGGCCTCCTTTTATGTCACATAGCAGAAAACTCGAAAAAAACCTAGGTACCTATGTCTTTTGTTCTGGCTTTATATATTATTATTGTGCAGAATCCTCAATTCGCGAGATCGACTCTCACTTAGCCGGTTTTTAAGTAGTGCACCTACGGTTAATTGTAATATAGGAGAATTGGAGATGGAGTAGGTAGTAAATAAAGTAAAGTAGTAATACCTAATTAAATGTAATAGGAATCTAATATCAGTATAATAAACTGATGAAGAGTTAAAAAGATAATTATTATGTTTAATTTAGGTACTTAATAGAAACATGAAATACTACCAACCCAGACAAAATAACTCATGTTATTTCAATGGATCTAATCAGCTAAGACTAAATCAAGGGAGAGTCCTCTTCCCTAAAGCTAACTATATATCCTACCTCCATATACCTTTTTATTAATTTATAATACCTATAATCTTTCTATAAATTCAATAAGCATTATTAGGTTCAATTGCAACTTAAATTACCCACTTACAAAGTAGATAGGTATGTACTTATTACTACATTTGGCATTGTATAAATTGTGTTGCAAGATTTAAGCCGGCTTTTCACTTTGGGATATAATATAATATAAATTACATCTTGAGATATATTGTATTGCTCTTCATACATTTTTATATATTATATGATGTTACACAAAATGAAAAGCCGGCTTTATGATTTAAATTTCTCATATTTTTTTAGCAATTACCTACCTATGGATAATACAATATAAATAAACTAAAAAATAAGCATTTAACCATACATTTTAAGCACTACATATAATTTTTAACTCTTTGTAATCAGTTTACCTTGAAAGCACCTTATTTAAAATTCAAGGTCTATAAGTGCTATTTTCACTCACCTTCACATGAAAACTGAAATTAGGAAAATTATATAGGTACCTAGTATAATAAGGTATTTAGAACAATGGTTCTCTATAATTATGCTATCTAGGTATCTAGTATAGGTACAAACTGACAATTATTAGTAAAAAAAATATATACAATTAAGGTTAGCATACAACCTACCTATACCTAGAAAGGGTAGGGTAGTTTGAGACAGGTCAGTAAGGGCAGCTATGATAAAGGGTTGAAACCATGCGAATTGTGAATATGGTCTTGGACTATTAACGCTTGCAACACCAGGGGTAGGTATAGTGCATTGCTGACCCTGCAAACATATATTTACACCCTTTTTGAATAACTCCCGAAATGAAAAGACTGGACAAGGTAATGGTATCAACAGAAGAAAGGACCTTCTCAAACCAAAACTTGAATCGCATATTATTGTTATTATTAAATCCAGAACTCCACCTTGTATCAAAGATATACCTGGTAGGCTAGGGTATGGCTAGGAACCTGAATGTAGTTTTATTATGGCTTACTATTTTTTTTAATGCCTTTTTGATTTTAGTTAGTGTTTGCTAAGACTTTAAATTGGGGGAGAGAGTTAATCTCTCCCCTCAGTACCTGACACTATGGAATAGAGTATATGAGGTAAGTATTATTATAAACCTGATTACCTAGGTGCTGGTATTCTCAAGCATATCTATTTTATCTCTACTAGGGACTCAAAATCATTCACAATAGGTTTGTTCATATTAGGTGCATGCTTTATTGACATAAAAATGCAAATAGGTACTTACACTACTGTAGACCAACTTACTTTACAAAAACGCATAGGTCATGATAAAATTAAAAAGTAGTTTTGATTACAAACAAACAGAAAATGCCAGTTTTAGTAGGGTTGCTTGTCGTGGCAATTTTTTTACTTAAAGGAATAAGTAGGCAATGTTAGTGTAGTTGAAATACAATACTCACCATACGACACCGAAGGCACCGTATCCGATGGGGCGGTCGGGCTGCACGTCTGTGGGGATGGCCGGCGTCTGGTAGTAGGGCGCCGCTGCCGCCAGGATGGCGCCCTGCGGCGCGCTCTGCGTACCGCCCTGCATCAGCGACATGGACACACTCATGGAAACGCGAGAGTGCCGCGCGGGGCCGCTTACAGCCGCCATCCAACCGCTCAGCGGCGAGCCGTCACCGCAGACTCATCACACGCCGAACCTTACGACCTCAACACTGCGCCCGTTCTTCACCAGACCTCGCCACCCGTTGGACACAGGACGTTGTCACCGGTTACTTCTTTATTATTCATGCTCGATCGACTATGCGGGAATCAGAATCACTGAACAACACAAGAACGAAACGTCGGGATACACCTGTCGAATGCACCGGCAAGTTCACGGTAAACTAGGAGTTTTCGGTCGAATTTCCTTACGAATTTAACTGCGTTTATTATTCCAGCCTCTTCCTGGACAAAGGATGAGGACCGTGAAATATTACAGGCGCGTTACAAACGAACGTCCACACGCCTCGAAAATCGAGCGAAACTGGCTGAGAGGAGGGGGCAGCGGGGCGGGGTAGACTCCGGTCTCTGGGGACAGAGAACGCGGCGAGCAAGCGAGATAGCAAATACAATGGCGACGTTTGCGTCGAACAGCTGTGTATTCTATGGTTGCCACATGAAAAAGTGCTTGCTTGCTTGCCTCTTGTAGGCGGAATAGAATGAAATTCAAAAAGACATGTACAAATATAAAAAAAATATGGGTAAGTACTTACTTAGGTAACTATTTGTAAAGATTTGTACCGATAGTAAAAATGGAGATAAAGCAAATTGTCCCTAGGTTACCAGTTACCTACGTCCTGTGCCTACGTCATTAAAATTAATGAAAGAAACTTTCTCAATGAGTGAGACATCTAGGTACCTGTGCCACTAACGGCCATGGCCACTATTGAATATTCTTCGCCATGGTATACCGCGTCAGTGTAATAATAATAATATAATATAAAAATAATAACTAGTGGATTGTTCACCAAGGGTTGAAACAAGCACAAACTTAGATATACTTATCTCGAGATCTGCCTCGGGCGCCAGTCAGGGGGTGCCAAAATCTAATATCTAATAATATATATAAAATGCTTTTGTGGGTACGTAAATACGCTGTTTTCTCAATCACCACCAACCCCAATCAACTTCCCGTTGGGGTGGTAAATACCCCTTGGTCTCCAGGTGGTAGTAAGGGAGTTTGGTCGCGGTGGGTGGAAGGGGGTGGTTGTGGGTGGCGAAAATGTTAAAACATATATTGCTGTCCTTTTCTAACGCATGAGGACTTCGGAAAAAATCTCAAAATTGCTGGAATGGTCTAGAAAGTTCGAAAATGTGTAAAACGGTTATAATCGATCTGGAATGTTCTAGAAAGTTCAACAAATATCTGGAATGATCTAGAAAATTCTAGAGTGAATGCAAACTATTATAATCGATATAGCATGTTTTGAGAAAGTTCTACAAATTTCTGGCTTCATCTAGAAAGTTCCAAAATGTCCAAAACTGTTATTATCGAGATAGAATGTTCGAGAACGTTCTAGAAATTTCCAGAATGATCGGGAAAGTTCCAAAATGAGTGCAATTTATTATGATCGTTTTAGAATGATCGAGAATATTCTAGAATTTTTCGAATGATCTGGAAAATTCCAAAATGAGTGCAGTTGATTATGATCGATTTAGAGTGTTCGAGAAATTTCTTGAATGATCTAGAAAGTTCCAAAATGAGTTAAACGGTTATAATTGGTCTGGCTTCATCTAGAAAGTTCCAAAATGTCCAAAACTGTTATTATCGAGTTAGAATGTTCAAGAACGTTCTAGAAATTTTCCAAATGATCTGGAAAGTTACAAAATTAGTGCAATTGATTATGATCGATTTAGAATGTTCGAGAAATTTTCCGAATGATCTGGAAAGTTCCAAAATGAGTGAAATTTATTATGATCGATTTAGAATGTTCGAGAAAGTTTTAGAAGTTTCTAGAATGATCTGGAAAATTCCAAAATGAGTGTTATTTATTATGATCGATTTAGAATGATCGAGAAAGTTCCAAAAAATTTCCGAAGGAAAGTTCCAAAATGAGTGAAATTTATTATGATCGATTTAGAATGTTCGAGAAAGTTCTAGAAAATTCTTAAATGAGTGCAATTTATTAGAAGCGATTTAAAATGTTCGTTAAAAGTTCTAGAAATTTCTAGAATGATCTAGAAAATTCCAAAATGTGTAAAACGGTTATAATTGATCTGGAATGTTCTAGAAAGTTCCAAATTGAGTGCAGTTTATTATGATCGATCTAGAATGATTGAGAAACTTCTAGAAATTTTCCGAGTGATCTGGAAAGTTCCAAAATTAGTGCAGTTTATTATAAACGATTTAAAATGTTCGAGAAAGTTCTAAATATTTCTAGAATGATCTATAAAATTCTAAAATGAGTTCAATTTATTATAAGCGATTTAAAATGTTCTAGAACGTTCTAAACATTTTTGGATTTATCTGGAAAGTTCCAAAATATGTACGAGTGTTATTATTGATCTATAAAAACCAAATCGAAGTGATGTACATCTAAATATTCTAGAGTGATCTGGTACTGGAAATTTCGGTATATAAATCGAAATTCAGTGACTTTTCGTCAGTTCAATTGTGATTACAGTCGAGTAAAAGAGTAAACAGTTACAAAAAAATATCAAGTGATTTTCACAAGTGAAAAATAACAAACTATTTGAATGTTCTGGAAAGTCTCAATATCGAAAATAGAAATCTATAAATATGTTAAAAAATGTATCCTTATATATTTTTATACCTTAATGGTATAAAAATATATACATGCGATGTATTTTAACCCGAGCAACGCCGGGTTTCGCTGCTAGTCATAATATAAGACGCTTAAAATTAAAAACCATAGATATCGTTAAAAACAAACAACCTTTTTATAAAATGCCTTTCATCCAGCGTTTTCTTGGATCATGGTTTTATATACCTACCTTTCATCTTTTGAAACAAAAAATCTTTATTTTTATTAAATTTCCGCCATCAGATAGCCCGAACAATTCTTACTGCCTTATCTGGCTCGGTGGTCAATAGTGGAACTAACGACACCATTTTGATATGTCAATCGCCATTGGTCAAATAGAATATAAACACTACGTTCATTGGTTGTTTGCTCCACCAAATCTGATAACAGCGACTCCCTCACCGGGTCATATAAGTTTGTGGGACTATAAACAAAACGGCACTATGGTCAGTATTTCCAGTTGATTTCCAGATTTCCAACGCATACGGTGCATAAACAAACAGCTATAATAATAATAAATATCCTGGGACATTCCTCACACACGGTCATCTAATCCCAAACTAAGCAGAGCTTGTACTATGGAAACCAGATAACTGGTATAATACATATACTACTTTTTATTTGTAAATACATACATAATATACATAATTACACCCAGACTCAGGACATACAGACATGTTCATGGACATAAATGCATGTCCTGTGTGGGAATCGAACCCACGACCTGCGGCGCGTAAGGTGAACCTTACATTTTTATTTTCTTTAAAATTCAGCTCGGGGTTCCTTGCGTTTTTCTCTAAGACCTGTAGTTCAGAAGTTGCCCAAACTGGCTAGAAAAAAAAAACACTTGTATATTGTAATCTTTGGCTCGTGCTTCATGAATCTTGATAGAAAATATTCCAAATTTCAAATCAATAGCATCAATGGTTGCTGAAATACACCGCTGTGACAGACGGACGGAGTGGCAACATAAGGGTTCCTTTTAACCATTTTGGTTCGGAGCCCTAAAAATTTAGAATAGCCTATTAATTAGGAGTAGACGAATGACGGAGGAGAATTAAAAAGGCCGCAAACATTCTTCGTATTCAGGAATGTTAAGTAAGAGGTTCCAAATAAAACATATCAATAATAAATATCAATTATTTTATCACAGAGAATCACATTGTGTTATACAACATATTATTTACGTGGCTAGTACAAAATATTCCTTACATTGACCATGATACCATTATACGTAGGGTATTTTATTAGTAGATACTAAAAAAGTTTTCAAATAAAAACAGAAACATTACTACAAAATACTATCTTTTTCTGGTGGTAAGTTCAATATATATTATAAAAATTACTTCCGAATAATATAAACATGTAGAAACATTTACGATGAAATGGCATCAAATAATTGCACTAAATTAACAACGAAATATATATTTTATGCAATAAAATATTTGTAGAATACAGGTAGACAAATTTGTAATTACGTCACACAAGGTATAACCGGATATTTTTATGACTAACAAAACTATCGGTTTGAAAACACTCATGAATAACTACATTTACTATGAGACCAAATCTGAAATCGCGAAACATATCTTCTGTAACTGTTCCATACAAAAGTTCAATACTTATCAACCAAAATGTATTGAACCGCTGTTTTTATTTTTCAATGGAGTATTTTACAGTATAATTCATTACATACAGTGATACAGTTTATCACAAACAAAATTATAGTTGTAGAAATATTCGTGTTTCATGTATTTACAAATCGTGAATAAAAAATAAAGTTGTTAACTTGAATATGAATGACGATTGAGGAACTTTAGCAAAAAATAGTATCTACGGTGAACACTCTTTCATTCTATTAGGAAAATAAAGGGGCAAAAACTGTGTACTGTACACACGGCTACAGATCAAGCTATATATTTCCAGTATAAGCTGATCTCGCATTGTATGGGATCCGTACAATGGGAGGTCAGCTATTAAATATAAATTCAGTCTACTTTGTAGTTTTGCCGCCGCGCCGGGGCACGCAATTGTTGTTAGTGCGATTAGAATGTAAATATTATGTAATGAATCTAAGCTTGTTTTGAAAAGAGTAATTGCCGAGTTTATTGCCGGCTCTTCTCAGCAAATGCAACCTTCCGGACCGGTATTAGAGTATTAGAGTCAGACTTTTCACAAGTGCCTGCGTAGGTCTATTTGAATAAATGATTTTTAATTTTAAATTGGAAATGTATAGCTTGATCTGTAGCCGTGCGTACATATAAAATAATAAATTTAATATCATACGTACCTACATAATTTTAAACTAACACTTTTATTGTCTATATACACCTATTATTTATACATTGGACTGGATTGAATTCGTATAATTCAGAATTCTTATATGAATTTACATTAAAGAATATTTTTAAATAACAAATAGTATACACACTACAAATATATGACGAGATCTCTATAGTTACATGCAAACATACATAATTTCTACACAATGAATGATATATAATTCGTATCAGTAATTTTAGGCTTTTCTCTAACTTAGTAATGATGTTCAGTGTCGACTTATCCCTAATATTTTACAGAATTAAATAAGTAGAACATTCTTTAGAATTAATTTACCTCAAATATAATGTAACTAGCTGTCCCCCGCGGTTTCACCCGCGTTCCCGGCATTAAAATTAGCTTATAATACTCGGGGATAATGTAGGTCCCTATGAGTGAAATAATTTTTCGATACCGAATGGTAGTTCCAAGGATTAGCCCGTTTAAAACAAACAAAAAAACTCTTTCGCTTTATTATATGAAGACTAAAATAGTGAATAGTATACTAAATCAGTAGAATAAGGCGATTATCATACTGCCACGCGCCTACGCGCGTAGGTGCATCACACGCACCTACGCGCGTACTTGCGGGAGTGCAGATCTGCATCATCGTACGGGTTTTTTACGCACTCACGCGCGTAGTTGCGTTTTGTGGATTCACGGCGGCTCTGACTCATTCCATACAAAATCATGCACGGCACTACGAGACTCGGTGTGCCATACCTTGCGTCTCGCGATCTGCATGAACGCGCGTCGTCGCGCGTAGATGCATTTTCAGTGTGTTGGACTGTACGCGTTTTCTATACAAACGGAGATACTTACAAGCAACGTTAAAAGACGCATTCACGCACTACGCTGCGTGGTGCGGGGCAGTGTGTTAACCGCCTTACAGCCCTCGTGATTTAAAATCTACATCAAATAAGACGGTATCTATCTTTGACTAATTTTTTCCCTTATTGGTGAATGGATACGCCCTGTCAAATGTGGCTTTTTAAAAATCAGGGAGCGAAGTCATCGTACTTTTATACACATCAATGTAAAATTAGTTATATACATTTCTAACGACACTCAGTTTGAACAGTCGTATAGTGAGGATGAAAAATTTATGAATTAGTATACAGTGTTTTGAATTTAATATTAGTAGTATATCTCAAAAGTTTGAAGACACGTGAACCCTAAATGAAAGGCAAATCAGTAAATCCTTCAAAGAATTTAGGACTTTCATCGCATATTATTATACTGGCCTTCCTCAATTACAACAACTTAGTATCCAGAAATAATAACAACAGACTATAAGGTAAAATTGCATAAACAATTATAAAAAATTACTGGCCAAGAGCAATACAATTTGAGGGTATAAATAAACAATAATAATTTCCGTTTTATTGTCATTATTTGGAGTAATGATCGTTTTACAATTAATTCACTGATCCTACAGCGTGCTCTTCCATACCGGACTATTTTTTGATCCAGTAACATCAAACCACAAATTGGAGCCTGAGGGTCTCCAAATCAGTTAGAGATGTACACTACAAGATTTCTCCCCGCGATTTGACCCAGATTCCAGGTATTTAATGTCGTACTTGGGATAAAAAGTATCCTTTGTTATTCCAGATTATGATGCTGCTTGCCATATTTCATCACAAATGTACCGAAGTAACAAACAATCTTACTATATAATTTTAGTACGATAAGTGTTAGCTTCATTGTGACCAGTGATATAATAAGTCGGTGAGATCGTATTTTATTAATTAATTTAGTATAATTTGTTTTTCATTCCACAAAACAGTTTTATAGGCACAACACAAACCGTGATTGTAAGAACTGCTACATGAGTCCTTCATTCAATTAACAATGTCTGTTGTAGGTTTAAAAGAAAGAAAAAATATTTTGAACCAATACTCCTTCTCACTGCTTCACATCCACTTGCCGGGCTCCCTTGTCCGACCGACTTACGATATCTATAGTCTATTATTCTATTCTAATTCGCCGATCTCGTAGTCCATAATAATAAATAACCTTAAAATTTGACTAAACATCAGTTCAGCAATGTAACAGAATTAATCTGCCTTTTCTTGTTCTCTTCACTGTTACACCAGACCGATATTCAAATGCCGACTTTGAACAATCACAGTTCGTATTGCAACAGCCCATTATACCGGCATCGAGCACTGAGTATTTATATTAACAAATTCGCAAACATTTGCATTGAATGCTTTATTATAGACCAACCTAAGACAGTTCGAAGCCAGTGTTACTGTTGACCGCATACCGTAGTTTGTCTCGTAATGTGCTTCGTTTCTGATAGTTGGGCAGTTTGAGCAGGTTGAAACATGTCGATGACGTCGGCAGACGATTCAGTGGGTCCTTCTTTCTTATGGTAAAGAAGCCGCGGATTACACTGCCTAGAAATGAAGAATGGAATATTTAGAAAGAAATATATTTATATATTTAACATGACCTTTGCCAATAACGAATATCTACAATGTTATTTAACAAACTAAAGCAAACGGGAAATACATTTATTACAATGACGCATTGATATAATGATAACAAGTTAAAATGGCTCCTTGTGTATTGATAAATTGGCCCTCAGCTTAATAACTCTGACTGCTAACGCACATCCTAAACAGTTTGACTAGAGATTATCTTGAGTACCTTTAGAACATTGACCATAGATCTAATAATTTTCTTAAATTTCTTAATGAATACTTATGACATATACGTTCATTCCACAAAAGCATCATTCATAATTTTGTTTTAAATTAAATGCATAATAACCTATTGTATCTCCAGTGTCCTCATCGTCGCCAACTTCGACGCATCTGATTGAGAATGGCGGCTTCAAATGAGCAAACCCGAGGACTGGCGGCTTTGAACAAGATGTCACAAACTGAAAATTAAAATTTTATTATTATACTAACATTTGTGAACTCGATGTCTGTTTGTAAAATATTATAAAAGTGAAGGATGTTGCCCTGGTAAGATAGGAAGCATCCTAGCGTCGCGTACTGCTAGCGCCCTAATTCTGTTTGACGGGTTGTACTGTATAAAAGTTCGCACCCAGAGGCGAAGACGTAAGACGTAACAACGCGCGACGGCAGAGGACGCAAAAGAACGATAAGGTTGAAATTGCTTTAACTAAAGCGTCCGCGTTCGCGTCCCGTCCTAAGATTGTGGCTTGCGCTTTAGAATTCGGCGCTAAGACGCCTTTACGCGACGCCATGGCGCTTCCTATTTCACCCAACCAAATTCAAAATGCAGATATAAACAAATGGTCACAAACCTATCCCCAGTAAAATAAAAATGGCCCACCGGACGTTAAGTTGTACGCCGTAGTTTTACAATTAAAACCAAACAGACATAGTACCTTGAGGAACATGGCGCGCTCGTTCTCGGTGAAGTCCCGCTGCAGCACGTCCCAGAGCCAGCACACGACGCGGTGCGAGTCGTGGAACCCGCCGTAGTACTGCGTGTGGCGCCTTATTAGTTACCTTGAGGAACATGGCGCGCTCGTTCTCGGTAAAGTCCCGCTGCAGCACGTCCCAGAGCCAGCACACGACGCGGTGCGAGTCGTGGAACCCGCCGTAGTACTGCGTGTGGCGCCGCAGGTCGCGCAGGTCCAGTGGCACGTTGTCGCCGCTTATTAGACGCTGGAGCTGAACCAGAAAAAAACAATTATTATAATAACATTTTAATAGTCTCCTCAGTGACCGCCAATTTGGCTTCGAAGAAAGGGTCGATGGATTTGTGTAAAAAAACAATTTACGGGTTACCTGCAGCGCATATGGCTATATGGGGGTTCTTCAAGGTTGGCGACACATTGGCCATCCCTCTAGTAATGCAAATGTCCATAGACAGCGGTGAACACTTACCATCAGGTGGATCATCTGCCATAAAAAACGTCCTGTGCGGTTTGGAAGGAGATTTCTACCGCGGACGGACGCTTAGATGTGGTACCTCCAAGACACTACTTCATATGTATAAAAAAATACATACTGTATAATAAAAAAAACATAAAAAATCACCTCTGGTGTAGAAAACAGCGAAAGCCATTCTGGATTTATAATAGTTCTGAATCCTTTGATAAACGCGTTAGTTTGGTCCTTTATTTGCGTGTGCATCCGGAAGTGAGCCATTAAATGTATGTAATTTATTCTGAAAAATATAATTATCAATATGTAAATTACACCATCTTTTTCCATTAATTTAAACAAATGATGACATTTACACAAAATACTATGCCCTTTATTTTATACCATTAAGGCTATCTTAAAACTTGGGTTTTACAAGACTCGACTTAAACCTTCTATTTAATAAGGGGGTATGTGTCTTACTTATTTTCATTGGTAACTGGTACAGCTTTACCGCCAGGCACCAGTTCGTGAGTAACTATTTCACCTAGTCTTTCCTCATCCACGGAAAATGTCAGTTCTAGCGATGATATATCACCCTGAAACAAACAAGAATATTTATTTGTAGAATAAGGCCTGACCACTGGTCATAAAACCATAGGGTGTAACTTCTAGTGTGAGTGTACCAAAGATTTTTCTTAAGGTAAAATAAGAATTTTCAAATGTAATAATGGAGCAAAAAAACTAGTTAAAGATCAACATCACATGTTTATGATGAATCGAGATGAAAACATTAATGTAATATGATTATTGGTAATTTGATTCAAGACATGGCCACAAGAAATCTAATAACATTTATATTTGAGTCACCTTTTTTACGAGTTCGAGTGCGTACGGCCCGCCTGATGGTAAGCGGTTACCGTAGCCATATGGACACTTGCAACAGATGGGGCATCACTCACGCGTTACCGACTCTTCCCCCTCCCCGATGAGCTCTGGCTATACGACAATAAATGAACTCGCGTAACGTAAAGTACTCCTAAATACGAACGACATTTATAAAAAATAGCAAAAGAAAAACAGCCGTTTTATACAAAAAGGTCAATGCCTCTTTGGCTAAAATGTATTAAACAACTGTTTTTATTGCGATTTCTAAGTTGGTCCCATTGTAAAAGTTGTTCGTATTTATGAGAACTTTACGTGGTTTTCATTTATTGTCGCATTGACGTATCCAACCTGCATAATGGCTAAACTTACCACCTTCATCCAAATCATCACTCGCTATGAAGTAGCGAGTGATGATTTGGATGAAGGTGGTCACTCGCTACTTCAATTGAAGTGAAATAGAAATCAATATAAAAGCGACATGTAAATCCAAAGACTTAGGAGTTCGCTACGCTAATTAGACCTCCATAGCATGGAAACGAAATATGCTTCCTTCTGACACTTTGCGAGAGAGAAAGAGACGCATAGACATTTTAATCGTGAGTCAATGTTATTTTCGTTTATGAACCCTTATCAACCCGGGTGCTTATGTATGATTTCGTATTTTACTGAAAAGAATTACGATCGTGCAAATATAACTAGAAATGTGCATGTTATAGACATTGTCACTTGTTCTGTGAGAAAATTTAATGTGAATTGTATGAAATAGTCCATATAATTATCCGTTTAACGTATTTTATCACTGGAATGTTTTCAACTATATTTTATTACAATAATTATATCACTAAACGGCTCCAAAATCAGTTTTTACAACAGGATATATATTTATCTATATCTAAAAATATAAGCATGTAACTGAAGACTAGTTTTTATTTTTCCCTTACAAATCCCTAAAATTCATTTTCGTCTCAGCTATGTTTTTCTTGTACATACAATTTATTTGTATACCTGAAAGTGTTTGATGTAAGTGAGACTCCGGTAGAGGTCCCGGTCGAGCGAGGGCAGCTCGTCGATCCAGCTGTAGAGCGCCTGCTGCGTCTGGCCCAGCACCTGGCTCAGGAAGAACGACGCGAACGGTACGTCCACCACGATCCCCTCAACAAAAATATATCATCATCATCATCATCATCATCACCGTCATCATGAAACCGACGTGCACAGCTAATTCTACTAATACTATAAACTAGCTTTCCCCCGCGGCTTCACTCGCGTTTCAGGATAAAAAGTAGCCTATGTCCTTCTCCATATCATAGGCTATCTGCGTGCTAAAATTCATTTTTATCCGTTGGTTGGTTGGTTAAGCTTTGGTAACAAACAGACTGATAGCCAGAGTCACGCCGTGGGCGAAGTATGACGTCACAGCGGACGCTACATCCTCGGGAGTCTTTTTAAGATTCTTGCACTAAAATCACTGTAACTTTGTCATTTTTGATCGGATTCAAATATTTTTTTACAGTATTTATAGGTTTTTATACCGCTACATACTCAACAAAAAACGTGAATAATCCTCATTAAGTGATAACCGGGACCAACGGCTTTACGTGCCTTCCGAAGCACGGAAACGCTCGATTTGAAATACCACTAGGCGTTCACCCATCCAGGTACGGACCACCGCGGTGGTAGCTTAACTTTGCCATTCGATATGCAAATCACGAGCGCTTCATGTACTAATATAAAACGATAAAATCCCAGGATATTTTATTATTGAGTACTAATCTGTTTTCAGGATTAGAAGATATCGGTGACAGTTCACATTTTCCGGTTCACTCATACTACTTGCGAGTAACTAATATAATATTTTACAAAAAATATTTTAATTTCCATTTTATATCATTGCAAAAATACAATATATATCTAAGAAACAATTTCAGCACATTAATACTATAGCTTGATAATTTTAAAAATTAAGAAATAGGATGTACTTAAAATACTTGCTGCATGAAACGGAACATTGACCTATAGTGATTGACAATGCTTGATCGACAGGGAAATTCAAAAAAGTATCGATATATGTTATATCGATTATTTTTGAATTGGTTTATCAATATCGAAATATTTTTAATTACCAAAAAATTTCGATATATCGGTACGATATCAAAGAGAGAGAGAATATTCTTACATTATTAGGTAAATATCAATTAACAAACATAATTTCTCATAAACCCTGTAATAATTATCTGAAATTAAGAACAACGATAATAGTACAGTATGATACATATGTGCAAAGTTGGTAATTACACACGAGGCGGTATTAAGCAGTAAGACAGTGATAAGGAAATATAATTTGGAAAATAAAAGCACTAAAATGAAAATCGATTAGACTTTCTTTATTAATTTTCTCGATACGACAAAAAAATCGATTGGATATCGTTAAGGCGCATGACTATAATTGTCAAAAGTGAATTGTCACCGATATCTTCTAATCCTGAAAACACTTTAATTGCTCCTCAATCCTGGTATAAAAGTCGCCTTGGTCCCATTCCGTGCTATAGTCTAGTTCTGCAGTTGAGACGTCAGCCGAGCTATTGTGTGTCTTTGCTGATAACATAACGAACACCATCAATGATGCTGCGGTACAACGATGATGTCCATTCGTGGACCCTGATTGGATGAAATATATTTATTGTGTTCGTTACGAATACCACCAAAGATACGCGGTAGAGCCCCAGAAATTAACAAACACTTTCGCACTTATTAGTTAGGATTGGAGAATCATCATAGGTAATACCGATTTATTAAGCAACTAGCTGTCCCGCGTGGTTTCACCTGCATTCCCGAGGGATCGTATGTTTTCCCGGGATAAAAAAGTATCCTATGTGTTAATCCAGAACATATTCTACCTGTGCACCAAATTTCATCCAAATCCGTTCAGTAGTTTTTGCGTGAAAGAGTAACAAACATACATACTTATAAACTTTCGTATTTATAATATTAGTTGGATTTATACCTCATAGACGGCTTTGCCGAGCATCCGACCAATGAACTCGAAGAGTTGCAAGTGGTTCTCTTGAAGGCAGGAGGTCGGTGAGGGATACAATCGTTCTTCACTCGTCACTCGGAACAAATTCAGAGATGGATCGAATACTCGTTTTATCGTTTCTTCTAAGAATTCTGTAAGAAGGACGTATTGGTTAAATTTAGGGATATTCCAAAGAGATAGCTAATGAAGCGCACGCAGCCTTCGAGTAGAGAGACTACACCATGTACTGTGTAGTGTTGTGTAGAGTACAAAACGTACCCTTGAAGACGCCGTCCTGGTCGATGCCGGCCTCGTCCAGCCCCTGCTCGTTGATGAAGCGCACGCGCACGCAGCCCTTGAGTAGAGAGACTACACCGTGTAGTGTAGTGTAGTGTAGTGTAGTGTAGAGTACAAGACGTACCCTTGAAGACGCCGTCCTGGTCGATGCCGGCCTCGTCCAGCCCCTGCTCGTTGATGAAGCGCACGCGCACGCAGCCCTTGAGTAGAGAGACTACACCGTGTAGTGTAGTGTAGTGTAGTGTAGAGTACAAGACGTACCCTTGAAGACGCCGTCCTGGTCGATGCCGGCCTCGTCCAGCCCCTGCTCGTTGATGAAGCGCACGCGCACGCAGCCCTTGAGTAGAGAGACTACACCGTGTAGTGTAGTGTAGTGTAGTGTAGAGTACAAGAC
Source organism: Polyploca ridens (assembly GCA_951394255.1). Classification (NCBI taxonomy): domain Eukaryota; kingdom Metazoa; phylum Arthropoda; class Insecta; order Lepidoptera; family Drepanidae; genus Polyploca; species Polyploca ridens. Next base: position 15,814,253 of record OX596247.1, on the reverse strand, counting down.
GTACCCTTGAAGACGCCGTCCTGGTCGATGCCGGCCTCGTCCAGCCCCTGCTCGTTGATGAAGCGCACGCGCACGCAGCCCTTGAGTAGAGAGACTACACCGTGTAGTGTAGTGTAGTGTAGTGTAGAGTACAAGACGTACCCTTGAAGACGCCGTCCTGGTCGATGCCGGCCTCGTCCAGCCCCTGCTCGTTGATGAAGCGCACGCGCACGCAGCCCTTGAGTAGAGAGACTACACCGTGTAGTGTAGTGTAGTGTAGTGTAGAGTACAAGACGTACCCTTGAAGACGCCGTCCTGGTCGATGCCGGCCTCGTCCAGCCCCTGCTCGTTGATGAAGCGCACGCGCACGCAGCCCTTGAGTAGAGAGACTACACCGTGTAGTGTAGTGTAGTGTAGTGTAGAGTACAAGACGTACCCTTGAAGACGCCGTCCTGGTCGATGCCGGCCTCGTCCAGCCCCTGCTCGTTGATGAAGCGCACGCGCACGCAGCCCTTGAGTAGAGAGACTACACCGTGTAGTGTAGTGTAGTGTAGAGTACAAGACGTACCCTTGAAGACGCCGTCCTGGTCGATGCCGGCCTCGTCCAGCCCCTGCTCGTTGATGAAGCGCACGCGCACGCAGCCCTTGAGTAGAGAGACTACACCGTGTAGTGTAGTGTAGTGTAGAGTACAAGACGTACCCTTGAAGACGCCGTCCTGGTCGATGCCGGCCTCGTCCAGCCCCTGCTCGTTGATGAAGCGCACGCGCACGCAGCCCTTGAGTAGAGAGACTACACCGTGTAGTGTAGTGTAGTGTAGAGTACAAGACGTACCCTTGAAGACGCCGTCCTGGTCGATGCCGGCCTCGTCCAGCCCCTGCTCGTTGATGAAGCGCACGCGCACGCAGCCCTTGAGTAGAGAGACTACACCGTGTAGTGTAGTGTAGTGTAGAGTACAAGACGTACCCTTGAAGACGCCGTCCTGGTCGATGCCGGCCTCGTCCAGCCCCTGCTCGTTGATGAAGCGCACGCGCACGCAGCCCTTGAGCGCGCGCGAGGGCAGCGCGGCGAGCTGCCGGTACCCGTCCTCCACCAGCCGCGCGCGCCGCACCGTCACCAGCGTCGACCGCCCGCCGCACAGCCGCTCGGTCAGACCTAGCACCACCTACACAACACAACACACTCACTAAACCAGAACACCAGCGAAATATATAAGTGTGCTAAGTTGGACATTACACACGAGGCGGTATGAGGCGATTAGGAAGCCAAGTGTAATGATGGACACGCGTGTCATACGACGTTATTCAAAACACATGCGAGAAAAAAAAGAGTCACTTTACGAGCAAGTACGTTGAAAAAGATATCATTTATTTTCACTTTGTTAGAAACGGCCGAAGGCCACTTAAACTAACCAAATCCACAACTTTCATATATTCTTTTCACAGTACACTAAACACGCCGGTAAAATCTTCTTCCATCCATCCGCAAACAAGTCACAATCTCGACTAGCATCCAAGAGAGCGTTAAGCACGGAGAGCGTACGCGGGACTGACGAGTTTGCTCGCGCGACTGTGCGAAAAGATGTTACAATAAACATTTTTTCTGCTACGTCTGAAGTTGTCAACATGCTGACAACATGATCATGCAGTTCTGGGGGGGTCAATTTTATCGTGCAACATTTTAAATGCCGTTACAATTTGATCATTCATCCTCCTGATTTCGCGTGAGTTGTATCCAAAAAAGCCAAGGATAGTTGGTTGGATACATAAATGACGTTATGTCGGTAACATGTCACAAAGTGATACGGGATTGGAGCACTTGCAGTTTCCCTTTATTTTTCCGAAGCTTTCGATAAGGTCTGGGAAGATAGGCTCGTAAGCTCCATCGTACGGAATATCTGCTGGTTTGTGTGTGCTTGGATTTCAGAATTCCTGAGCGAAAGGTCCATACGAGTTGTCATAGATGGGTGTTAGTCGGATCTACTGGCAATAAATGCCGGAGTTCCTCAAGGATCAATTCTCTTCGCGACATTATTCTTGATGCATAACAACGATCTGATGAAATCCGGTATATTTGGATATGCAACAAAGTGATCTTTTAGATAGGTACATATACGCAAACCAAATAAAAAAAAATAGGAACAGGCATATGCTTTATGGGAATAAATATTTATTTATTTTTAATTTCAATTGGACCATGAGTCCATGCGACATAAGGGATTTTCATATCGATAAAAAATAAATTACCTTTTCGTCGGCTACAGCGCGTCTGAACAATCTGACTCGTTCACCGTGCGCGATCATATGTGGCGTCTTTTGTACTAGCACCTAAAAGAAAAATGTATTGCAAAAGTAAATGCTTGAGTTGAGAGTGAAGAGAGAAATTTGGCATAACGTTTATATGGAGAAGGAATTGATTGATTTTTAATTGATTTTTGCATTCTGCACGAATGCAAAAATCAATTAAAAATCAATGTATCACGGTCGAACTTCGACCACTAGTATAAAGTGTCGGTAAAAGAATATCATATATTATAACTTGCTTGGACCATAATCTCACTGATGACGGGAATTGAACTGAAGATTAATCGTTTGGCATTATGTATATAGTAATAGGCACGAGTCTTGAGCACAAATTGACAACTGCGCAGTAGTTAATTTTACGCTCCCCCCTTCTTCATTCCGCCAGGAATGAAGAAGGGGGGAGCGTCGAGCGGCACACGGTTCGTCAGTCGATGCTCGTCGCCTATTGGATTCTCGCGTGTTATTTGGCTACTGTGATTTGGCCAAAAGTGTAAATGCGCGAGCTTGCCCCCCCTACTGGCTATCTGTGTTCACGACTCCTGCCTCATACTGTACCTGTTGTGGTTTCTTGCCCTTCTCCAGGTCGGCCATGAAGTGTCCGTCGCGGATGTCCCGCACGAGCCAGTGCGCGGGCGGCGTGTACCCGCGCCGGCAGTCGCGCCGGTACAGCACCAGCAGCAGCGTGTGCGCGGAACGGAACAACTCGTTGCTTTGGATGCTCTTCAGATCTATCGTAAACATTATATCCTGATACATTCTAATTCTTCTCCTTAGTTTCGCAGTATGTTTAGCAGTTTTAGGACTTATTTTGGCCAGTGTCCAGTTACGTTATTACTTATTTTTTGTGCTTTTTTGGCAGGAACTTGCAGAGTGACGTTGCGTTTTCGTTTTTATTTTCATAAATTCTGGTATTTCAAGTTTTATTGTATATTATCGATGGTATTTTATCCAATAAACATTAATCCATGTGCACCAGTGACTTTTAAAGTTATCTCAAAAAGTTCATGATGAGTTTTAGTACACACGGCTACACATCAAGCTATACATTTCCAGCATAAGCTGATCTCGTATTGTATAGGATTTCCGTACAATCAGAGGTCAGCTTATATTGGAATTGTATAGCTTGATGTGTAGCCGTGCGTACAATGACCACCATTGTAGTAAAACATGACTTTTATGGATGGTGACTGACTACCTATATATTGTTGAAAGTGATTTATTGTGTCTGGAAATTTTAATTTAACTCGACACTGGCAGAAATAAGTCCTAATTTGGATTTGGTTGCCAAACTTCAAACTAAAAAGAATAAGAGTATGATTGTATGTGAACAGAGAATGACTATGAAATTTGGGAGGCGGGAAGGGTCGTAATGCGTTAGTGATGCTCCCCGGGAGTTGCAAGCGCCTTTAGAGATACGGTTACCGCTTAAAGCTTATTTACCGACTGAATTGTATATAAACACCTATCGATAATGACCACTCGATTGAAGTAAATCAACAAAGAAAATAATATTATAGAAATGTACTACTCACCAAATAATTGTCCCATTATTGATTTATATACAAACATATTTAGGAAGTGAGACATATTTACAAAGTCTTGTAGTTTGAATGGATCCTGTTGTTCATACATTTCCATATCATCTAAAATACTGAAAAAAAAACATTTAAGATTTAAATAATAAATTAAATAATAACTTTTTCAACACACTCGCTCATACTGACATTTATTGCAAAATACAAGTCTGTTTTTTTCCTCGCAAGTGTGTTGAAAAACGTCGTATGACACGCGTGTGCATTGATTATTACACTCTAGGCTCACTTATCGCGTTCGCCTGCGGTTCACGCGCTTAATATCGCCTGGAGTGTTAATAACCGACTTTGCACACATGTATCATAATGTACAGTATTACCCAACTTATATGGCGCGTCGTGAATCTTCGTTCGCACAGAAAAGAAAGTATGGCCCCGAAGATTAACGAAATAATGCTTACTACTTACAATCAACCTTAGATCACTACTATAAGGTTCATAATACACTGCAGCTGTTAGTTCCGTCTCACTCGCAAGTCATGCCTCTCCGCACGGCGCGCGCTAACATGGCGGCAGCACCCGACCAATAGCGTTTCTCGCGCTTTGAAAATGTATCTTCTGCGCAGGTACATCGGTAAGCCATATTAAATGGGTACTACTGTACTATTTTTTATTTACTGTAAGTACTGTAACTCATAACTTACGTAACATAATGCGTCATGCAGTCAGAAAACAGTATTAACATTTGAAACTCCGGCGCAGACGACTTTGTATTAACAGCTAAGAGATCGAGAAAGGATTTCAGTCCACAATTTGGTCCCAACGTACATAAGAATTGCCATAATGAGTATAGTATTTCATCTTGATTGCATAATCCTGTGGAAAAAGGTTGTTCTATAAATGCACAATCAATTGCCAACGCTAGCACAAACATTTTATCAACTGCGTATGCGCATCGTAAGCCAAATCGTGCTTAATTTGTTAGCTCAGTACATCGAGGAACTGATTATTAACAGTCACCAAATCACCGAATCTAAATGTTCGCAAAACGGAGCGCAATGGTGCCGATTCTGTTGTAAATCGCACTAAACTAATTTTAGTCACATCTCATCTCTTTCTTACGAACATTATTGAAAAAGGATAGAACATATTTTAAGTTGTCAAATTAATCTTTGCCGTCTCATTTTGCGTGTATTTAGGCGTAACCGCGATAGATGGCGACTAAATTTATATTGAAAACAAGCATTGGACTAATTTGACATGACTAAATTTCTTACATCCTTTTCTTATGTTCTTTGTTAGAAAGAGACATAGTGACATTAAAATTAGTTTAGTTGTGAACAACAGAATCAGGGCCATTGTCGATGGTGGAGAATGAGGATCATTCACATAACCAAAAGTTAACTTTTTGATAACTACAGAGGAAGCACGTAACATTTCTGTACTTTTTTCCGGATTCATCATCATCATCAATTTTACTGATATTATAAACTACCTGTCCCCCGCGGTTGCACCCGCGTTTCCAGATTATAAAGTAGCCCATGTCTTTCTCCATACCATAGGCTATCTGCCAATTTCATCGTGATCGGTTTAGCCGTTAAGGCGTATCAAACTGTTGTATCTGAGTTTGTTTCCACATGAAAAGGTTACAAACAGACTGACAAAATATCCAGAGTTGCGCGTTCCTGCATAGTGACGTCATCGCTAATGTACAAGCGGCAGCTACCGTTTTTGTGAACTAAAATCGCTGTAACTTCGTCATTTTTGATCCGATTCAAATATTTTTTCACAGAATTTATTGGATTTCATACCGCTACAAATCTGCATACTCAACAAAAAACGTAAATGATCCTCATTGGCGAAATAGTTTTCAAACAAAATGAACATTGTGCTTCTTTCGGTTAATTGTTCGATGATAGCCAGTAATGAATAATGATTTAAAATGACAATGATGAAAAAGGGTAAATGTCCACCTGTCAATATGTCGAGTTTAACTTGTGTCATGGTTTGCAGAGCCGTGTGGTACATGGAACATATGAGCGCCGCTTTCGTACAATCTGCTGAACCCAACTTCCTATAGTTCTTGTTTGCGTTTGCCCTGAAACATTACCAATTACGTCGTATCATTGAATTTGATATTTCTAGAAAAATAAAATTCATACCACAGATTAAAAATTCGTAAAACTCAAACACGTAGACTTCTATTTCAATGTTTATACAGGATTTTTTTTTCCAGCCAGTGAGGACAACTTCTGAACTACAGGTTTTAGAGAAACCACTGACAGAAACCCTTAAATAGAACACGAATCATTTAAAAAAAATAAAGAAAAATCATTTTTTAAGCTTGAGGCAAAAATAGAGTGTGCCGTATTTCGTGTCCCATTGACGTACAGTAACCGGCATGAGTCGTGAGCACCAAATTACACCTGCGCAGTAGTTAATTTTTCGATCTGTTTGGCGGATTGAACAAGCGCCGTGCCACACACGATTGGTTCGTCAGTCGATGCTCGTCGTCTATTAGATTCTCGCGTGTCATTTGGCGACTGTGATTAGGCCAAAGTGTACATGCGCGAATTTGCCCCCACTACTGCCTATCTGTGCTCACGACTCGTGCCTTATACTGTAATATATCAACATCCATCATTGTTTCGGATAAATAAATAAAAAAACCGTATTACCTACCTATTAGTCCTAGCCTCAATGGCCCTCCTAATGATCGCAGCAGGGTTATGACTCTGCACAGGAGTGGAGGGCTGCGAGGGCCCCGCGCCCTCCTCCCCACTGATCCCGGCATCTATCATCTCTTTGAGGGGCATCGCAAGCAACTTCTTCAACAACGGAGCCCCCCATAACAATGACAACTGGTTCCTCATGTTACCCATAGCTGGAGGTAGGTAGATATCCAAACTCTGTGAGAACCAGCCGAGGACTGGATGCCAGTTGCTTAAGTTGCCCTTCTTGCAGACCACGTATTGCTGGCACGAGTCGAGGAACCGTGTTACTACTAGCTGTTGGAAAATATGGGAAACTAAATTTCTATTCCGTACTTTGTTCATCAGAATACCAAGGCGATATGATAGCTCAGTGTTAGTGACGTCGGATGCCGGGACGAAGGTCCCGGGTTCGAATCCTAACTTGAGCTTTCAGTGAAGGAAAACATCGCGAGAAAACCATAGCACGGTGGTAGGGTATTTTATCGTACCTGGCTGGCTACCACACTCAAGTTGAAATCTGTCGCCAAGCACCTATCGGTGTGTTCCGACAGCGAGACTTGAGAGCCAGTTCCTTCTAGGCTTCGTGTTCTTACCACCTTCAGCCACATCATCAGTTACCATGGTGAAATTGGGTTCAAACACAGGCCTAGCTTTAGATCTATATCTGTGGGCCTAACACAGTTAACAAAAAAAAGGATTTCAACAGCGGTATTTTATCTGGACTCTTTAAAAGAGTTTCTATGAGTCATCAATATTATATTATCACACAGTCATACTCCATTGTTAGATACCAAGTAGTTAGTACCAAGACGCACCAATCTTCCTCATACTTAGTGGCTTTCAAAGTATTTTTAACCATCCTCAAGAATGGACTTAAACAGAAAGATTGTGGAAGCAAACTATTTCCTATGATGACATAACAAAATTAACCTCTAAGGATGTAAGTTTATAAACATACTTACAACAAAAGTAGGATAATACGTCTCAGGCATCGCATAATCTCTTTCAAGGTGCGCGAGTTGTGTGAGATTGGCGAGCAGACACAGTGCATAGTTCCCTTCTAGCGTGTTGAACACTATGCGCAGGTTCTGGTCTGTGCTCAGGAATTCTACGCACTTGTCGAACATTGCGTGCGAGCGGAACGACGATATCGACTGTTGGAAAACATCTCAATTGTATATGGATATAGCAGAATAAGCGAGTGAATACATAACTTCTTCATTATTTTATTATAAACTTCTACGGAAAGACTACTAAAGGCTATGCTTGCGTTGAAGCTGCGTTGGCCATGAAGGGCCCAAATAAGTATGTATTTACAAACACAAAAATAGTATATGTACTGATACATATACTAATGTATCAGTTATCTGGTGTGCATAGTACAAGCCTAAGCAGGCTTGGGATCAGATAACCGTGTGTGAAAAATGCCCCGGACTATTACAAATGCATTTTGATAATTTCTCGTATAGTTAAGTAGTTCTTTTCTAGTTGTTTTTCAATTATTATTATTTACTAGCTTTCCCCCGCGGATTCACCCGCGTTCCCGGCATAAAAAGTAGCATATGTCCTTCTCCATACCATGGGCTATCTGCATGCCGAATTTCATGATGATCCGTGGAGTAGTTGAGGCGTGAAGACGTAACAAACAAACAAACTCACTTTCGCATTTATAATATTAGTTAGGATAATCATAAGTCAAATTAACAATCAGAAAAGTATTAAACCCTCATTAGTCGTTAGAGCGAATTGTGAATAGATAAGCTAGTATTCCTGATAAAAACGTTGCATAGTGTATGACTCATACTGACAAAATGTAAAATCCAATTAGTATTCATTCCCATGGGAAACCTTATGAGTAGGTAATATAAGCTTACGTAGTTTGAAAGTTGAATCAGCCTACAAAATTGTATATTGAATCAGCTTAGGCAATTTGTAAGCCTGACTCACTTAGAGCCCCCGCACATCAAGCCACTAGTGGCGACCACATCAGAACGTCTAGTGGCCGCCACAAGTTGCGGACGCGTTTCTCCATTCATTTTGTATAGCATCGGCGCATACTGAGCGTTTGAGTGGCCGCGTCCGAGCCACAAGCTGCAGGAGTCAACCGCGCTCGCAATTTGTGGCCTCGTTTTGTCGTTCGACTCGCGCGAACACACGGCTAGTCGCCGGGAAATTAATCATGTATGCCAGCCGCAAGTGGCAGCCACTGGTGGCCGCATTCAGCCACTAGTGGCTGCCAATTGTGGCGGCGTGTAGTGGTCTGACTGAACCACTGGTGGTCGCGTTTAGTGGCGACGACTGGTGGCCATAATGTGTATAATAAAACAAACTCAAAATCGGTTTGCACTAAAAAGTATAAAATAATAATGTAGGAACTCTAGTTTGATAGTGAATTAGTTACTGATTTAAATCAGCAAAAGAAAGAAAAGCTAATTTTCAATACCATTATCTCATATTGTTTTCTGTATGACGCCGTTTTCATGAGAAAAAATGACTATATGCCACTCACCTCAGGTGATATTTGCTGCATATGATACACAAGTGTTGGCACAGACAGTATCTGTATTATATACATTGTGAGCAGTTTCTCTGAGAACTGGGCGGAGACCAGCGGGCGGAGAGACAGCGTCACTATTGCATTCACTGATATATTCTTTAGAAACACCTTCTCACGACATAGACCGCGTAGGAGCAGAGACTGTAAAAAATAATTATTATTTTTAAGGACGCATATACGGAAGCTGTTTTCCAATCCATTTACCGATTAATCCATTGAAATTTGCCAAATGCAGGTACCAAATGATTCAATACACCTTTGGCTGCAGCCGGTTTAAACAGTTTTTCAATTACCATACTTTTCAAACAATAAAATTGGTTTTTCTTAATCAAACTAATTTTACTCACATCACATCTCTTTCTTACAAACATAATTGAAAAAGGATACAACATATTAAAAGCTGTCAAATTAGTCTTTGCCATCTTCTTTTGTGGGTATTTAGACGTAACCGCGATAGATGGCATGGACATTTATATTGAAAACAAGTATTGGACTATGAATTGACTATGATGCTTTTGAATAAATACTTCAAAAGCAAGAACATCATTCTTAATTATTATCAAAACTACTGAGAACAATTAATAAGCATTCAAAATTAATAGAGTCCTCTGGAGACCAGCGGGCGGGGAGCTTTTTCCGCCAACGCGTCAGCTTGGCTATCCAAAGAGGAAACACAGTCAGCCTTCTGGGAACCTTGCCGTTAATCGAAAGCAGCAGTAGACTTGAGGAAATTTTCTATTTATAGATTGTATTTTGTACATATTTGTTGTAAATAAAGATTATATTTGGAATTAGCATTCAAAACTTACTTTTAAAGTCAAGTAATATCCCTTATGAAATAGTGATCCCATAATATTAGCACACAGCTGTGTCATGCCACCCCGCAGTTTCTCAAAGTTCTTTGATCTGGTCAGTGCCCATGAGTTGGTAGCAGTGAACGCAACAAGAGTGTGAAGGTGAACGAGGATGCTCTGCATGTCCACAGCAGATTCCGGCTTCAGTTCCTCCAGATACAGGCAGCATTTGTACAGGAGGATTTTGATGTGAGCTATCCAGCGAAGACTGAAAAATAAATTATGTTTTCTTTATTTAATATAGACCTGTATTTAAATACAATCTCACCATGGTTTGTGATGTGGCCGAATGTGGCACACAAAGCCTAAAAGCATTTTTAATTTAAAAAAAAAACTGAAAAATGTTTTTTTTTTTGAAAATTAGTATTAGATTTCAACCAACATTCATTATTTTTAACCAACTTCAAAAAAAGGAGGAGGTTCTCAATTCAAATGTTTTTTTTTTAATGTTTGTTACCTCATAACTCCGTCAGTTATTAACCGATTTGGAAAATTCTTTTTTTATTTGAAAGGGTACACTTCCCGTTTGGTCCCATTGTCATCAGATCAGGATTTGATTACTTCTTAGTGTACTTTGAAGTCGGTTTAAGTTTTTTGTAAAACAGTCCAATTATATTATCTTTTCTTGTAAATAAAAAAATCATTCTTGTAAGGAAATACATACCTGTACTCTTTATTCAAGAAGACTCCAACATACGACAGCTTGACAGACTCCGAGTGAACACTTTGCACAATATACTTGCAGAGTTTCTCAAACCTCTTTCTATCTCGTTGCTGTTTGAATATCAAGAATAAGCGGCATGTCACATGGTAAACATCTAATGCGGGTATCAGTTCTAGCTGTGGTGATGGTTCTTCCTGGGACCCGTGAGTTGATGTCTCCGGAAGGAGCTGGTCAAAGTCATCTCTGAAAAACAAATACTTTTAAATATGATTATCTATATCTATCATGTTTTTTCACTCATGTGATTATAGCTACAGCTTCAGAGGGTTCTATTCTAGGTTTATTACATTATAAAAGACTAGCCATCCCCTGCGGCTTCACCTGCTTTCCTGGGATAAAAAGTAGCCTATCTCCTTCTCCATACCATAGGCTATATGCATGCCAAATTTCATCACCATCGGCTCAGGGGTTTAGGCGTGAAAGTATAATAAACAAAAATACAAATAGAGTGACTTTCGCATTTATAATATTAATTAGTATGTATAATGACAGGCCAGTTGGTGTGATTGGTTAAGATTCCATCTATCATACTGCAGGTTGTGGCTTCAATTCTCACCAAGGACATGCATTTGTGTGCATGAACATGTCTGCTTGTCCTGAGTCTGGGTGTAATTATGTATATTGAGTATGTATTTACAAACAAAATGCAGTATATCAGTTATCTGGTTTCCATATTTATAACTGCTAGTTTGGCATCAGATAGCTATGTGTTAAGATTGTCCCAGGATATTTATTTCCAATTCCAATTTGTTGTTTATGGCTCCATAATGTGAATGATTATTCTGCCAATGTTATAGTAAGAAAACATGGTTAAAACAAGGACTACGTACGTAGGACTACTAGTACTAAGAAACTTTGATAGTATTTTGAAAAAAAGGGGAATACACACTGGACAATAATACATTAATATTGACAGGGGAAATCACAAGGAAGTAAGTCATACAAAGGAGTGGATATTCTTGGACAGTCAAAAAATATGAGATCCAATGAGCCCTGATTGAGTAGAATAGAATAGAATCAAATTTAATTTAAAATGTGTGACAGTTTAGTACTATTAACTCAAACAGGGATTCCCAGGATTTAGAGGCCTTTGGCCACATTGAGGCCCCCCTTATCTCTGTAACCCAACTACTGGTTGGGAAGTCCTGATCTAAAATGTTATCATGAGATTTGTGTACAAAGTGAACAAAGTAGATCAAGGTTGTCAATAAACTACCACACTATTTGTGAAGGCACTCATTTTAATCAGTTGCAGTTCTAAATATAATTCATGCAAGTTAACAGGAAAAATATTATTACACCATATGGTACATAAATGTGTTTTTTTTTTAGCTATAGAAGATCTAAATGTTACATCTAGGAACTTGGATTAATTAACTAGAAGTATACATAATATTTAGATATATTTTAGTGACAGAACTCATTTTAGTCATGTTATTATCTATGTGTGTATCTAAGATTGATATCAGTCAAAGAGTAGCCTTAACGAGGCCCTTCATGGCCAACGCAACATCAACGCACGCATAGCCTAAAAGCTTGTACTGTCATCCAACATAATGTTTGACTGCGAAAAAAGAGAGACAGCATCAGAGCCGTTGGTTATCAGTTGGTAAATTCCGCTGATCACTCGCGGCCGCTTCGATAGGTCGTACATTCATGATTTTGCATATCATAAAACTTGTTCCAGGAGTATACTTCTTGTGAAAAAATCTTACATGTTTGTAAAAAAAAGTTTGCTATTTAGAATCTCCAATACAGGTATCTAATTGTTTTCTTTACTTTTAACAAAATGAAAGCGAATGTAAGGCCACGCATCCTTCACGAGCCTACTGGGTCAAATGTTTCAGGTTTGTTTTCAAGTATTGTACATTAGTTCTAGAAACAATTTTGCATCTGACAAGGTTCACCCTTCATGGCAGCAGTGCCAAGAAATGGACATACATTTATTAAACATATGATAATATCAACTGGATCTGGCAATGTTGGCTTCCTTTACCACATCCCTTCTTCATAGGGCCCCTTAGGCTACACACTAACCAGATTATCAATAAATTATGATCCTACTAATTTGGTTTTAGTATAAATATGCATTTACCTACTGCACCACTTTTATTGATGATCTACTGTGGAAATTCTAGAATTGTACCTTGCTATAATGTATATATTCTAATATAGTACCAACGTAGGTAATATTACTCACAAAATTGTCTTGAGAAACCGCTGCCGTGCAAGCCATCCTCGTACCACCGCCTGTATTTTCACAACGGAGACTTCCCGCTTCTTCTCCAACGCCCGCTCTTCACGAGCGGCCTTCGTCTGTTCTAGGAACGAATCCTTACTAGTCAGGGACTTGGAGAACATATTCAATAACTATTTATTGCACCGCAACACAAAGCTTTGTTTCCCTTTTTGGTTTAGCTGTCAGGATTTCAGGAAACCCCGATACATGGTAAATCGACAATTTATCGCTGTAATAGCATCTTGCCCGTGAAAAAGACACTACAAATAATATTTACCGAGATCTAAACCATGATCTCTAATCACAATAAAAATTATTAAATTTTCTGATTTACTTTACGCAGATAGAAGTTTTTTTTACCAGTGCTGCTATTTTACGATTGAAATTATTACCATAATTTTTACTTAAAGTGCAACCTATCGAAAATCTCTTTAGAGTACTAATACCTTAACTAAAACCGAGCAATCCGATTCCGCAACTAGTCAGTGCTTTTGCAATTATGTCAAAAGTACAAGTTTTGGCGATTTCAACCGCATACGTGTTGATTCACCAGTTGCCACTGGCTTTTGATAGAAAAAAAAATACGTGGGGAGACCGGCAAACCTGCGAAGTCAAATTCAAAGGAAAACTGACTTTCAGCCTCACAGCCATTACTCTCATAATATATACAATCGCCTCTTATTCTGCTTTTAACATAATTTTGCCTAATCAAGAACTAGCTCGTTTTATGCAGCTGAAATTCACTATTTGTACCGCGGCTTTTATTATAGATAGATTTATTGTTGTGCACGAAAAAGAAACGGATGGATTGCGAAAGATGAAAGAGGATGAAAGACGATATTAGTAAGAAAGGAGTGAACGCTGAGATGACGAATAGAAAGGCCGAATGGAAGAAGCGTACATATTGCACCAACCCTAAATAATTGGGAACAGTGATTTACTTTTGTGAGGTAGTAATGAAAAAATTAATACAGTAATAATTATTCAAACTTTTTGTTTTGTTTTTAATATTTTGTAATAATTATGTAAAAGTGTGTATTTATGATGGCTTAGGGGAGAATAAGAATTAGAACTCAACAGATTTTTTCTTAATACATACACAATTGTCGCTAAAAATATGACCGCTCTTTCTATATTACCTAAACACGGAAACAAAAACAAAATAAAGTTTCGAGGGCCATTGACACTTGAACACAACTTTGTTTTATTATAATATATTGACTTTGCTTTATATCTTTATTTATATCGTTTTTATTTATTGCACCCGAATGATTTTGTACCCGAAAGGGTAGAATTTTCTACCAAAATGTTTTATTTTTTATGTCCTGGTAATATTTACCAAGAGTTTCATGGCTACGGAAATTTTTATTTTCTTATGAAAAAAATATTTTTGCTTTATAATCGCATGTTTATAATAAATTATTGTTTCACGTTGCTAGTTATAAAAAGTACTCTGTGGTTTCACGTCTGTGGGTTTCTGAAATGAATACATTGATCAAAGATCTTGTATGTACCTACAACATAAACAGAGACGGATCAAAATGCGACAAAAATAAATGTAGTCCACCATGAGCCCACCCGGCTACAGGCTCCGTCTTGCATGCAAGTATGTATGCATAAAAAAGTTTGCTGCGTTGGCTTGTGTAAGAAAGAAAGAAAAACATTTATTTCGACATACACACAACATTACAGAATTATATATTACATTACAATATAAACAGATAAATAAATTAAAAAATAATAACAATATACCTACACATTCAATAATATTGTGCGATGTCGAAAAAGGATTATACGACTCAGTGTTACTCCAAGGTATGTAGTACATACCTTGGAACTGGTTTTAAGTCGAACCCTTTTCGCCATCACAAAATACTGAGTATAAAAATAGCGTAGGTAAGACGACACATGTTTCAATATGTGTGATGTCAGCGTGAGCTCTCAAAACCTACCGTAATAAGACGAATCTAACGACACCTCATATGTTTAAATCCATCAAGCTGTTTAGGCTGCAGAGCGTGCCAAAAAATACAAACTTAGTAATACAAACATACGCATACACTCGAAAAACATAACCCTCCTTCCGGGTCAGTCGGGTAAAAAATGCAAACACGTGAGTTATTGTAGGTACGTACGTTAATTCATTGCCAACTTTACACTCGGGATACGATAAATATCCTGTTATAAAAAAATATTTTGGAGCTGATTCTGTGATAGCCTATGGAGAAGGTCACATACCTAGTATCTGAAAATTAAAATTTAAAAAAAATCTCAAAAGACGAGTTAGAATTCTTTTTTTCAAAATAATTTTAGGAAGGGAAACATTATTAAAAATAACCGGCCTTTATTTTGTAGCTAGCTGTCCCCCGCGGTTTCACCTGAGTTCCCGGGATAAAAAGTAGCCTATGTCCTTCTTCATACCATAGGCTATCTGCATGCCTCATGATGATCCGTTGAGTAGTTGAGGCGTGAAGGTGTAACAAACAAACTCACTTTCGCATTTTTGGCTCACGTAAAACAAATGTTTGAGTCTCTTTCTCTCGCAAAATGTGCATAAGGATTGTGATATCTCATTTTTTTTTTATGCCACTAAGGTGGCAAACAAGCATACGGCCCGCCTGATGGTAAGCTGGCGCATTTCTACGCGTAGCGAAAATATTAGTCTAGCGCATTTAAGTATGGGAAAAGAAAAGTGATAGGTACTACCTATAGGTATATAGGTATACAGGGTGTTGTTTTGGTCGGCGACAAGCGACCCAGGAGTGGTAGTACAAAAAATATCTTTCCCAAAAATGGACTTCATTCCATTAAATACTGTAAATGCGTTGAGAAATACCTTATTCAATTTGAAATAAAATTACCGCAAAGTGTGGTCACTCGGCACGTGCACAGACTAGAGCTAGGCCACAGAGTATAGCTAGGCGCAAGCCGCCATCGCCCCACTTTTACCCTCGCACTCCCGTTGAGTATTACGTCTACACTTTAGCTTATTACATTATTTTCCAAATAATATTTTTTTTATTTATATTATTAATAAAAAAAAGTATTTTTTTTAGCACCAGTATCATTTGTATTATCGACCCTGAATCGCTCGTCGCTGACCAAAACAACGACCTGTATATGTATAGATAGGAAGTACCTGTTTAAAATTGAAATTGAATTTATTACCGACTTCAAAAAAAGGAGGGGGCTCGACGCGTATGTTTTTTTTACTCATGTTTTTTTATGTAATGTTCACCGGTTACTCGGGAACGGCTTATGCGATTTGGATGGTTTAGAGTAGGTAAACCTAATCTGTATTATATCAGGGTAGATTCCGAGGGTTCCATATACATTTTGTCTTCATCAGAACATGGACATTGAAGATATGATAGAATTCCTCGGAAAAGAGAACAAAGATCGCATTTTAATCAATTTATCAATGATATGCATATCCTCGGTCAGTGACATATCTTGAGAGGTACCTATTGAAAATGCACATCTTAGATGCACATGAATCTCAAATTTTTTAAATAATTAAAGCCTTCAAAGTATCTACACTAAAAAGTTTGAAGTAACTCTTATCTGATATTGTTTTGAAGTCAGCGAAAGAGCGTGTTCTATAGAAGTTTTTTTTTGTAAAAACCTTTTTTTAACTTTGAAACTGTGGAAGATTTCGCTGCGCTGATTCTAAACCTTTTTAGGCTTCCTTGGTAGAATAAGGAATCCTTATAGTTTCGTCATGTTCGTCTGACCGTCTGTCTGTCCATCTGTCTGTATGTCACAGCCATTTAATTAATTTACATGAAACTATAAAGTATAAGAAGCGCTCGTGGTGTAGCATGATTAGCCGTTCTTATTCGATCGGCAAAATTAAGCTACACCTGTCGTGGTCGGTACCTGGATGGGTGAACGCCTAGTGGTATTTCAAATCGAGCGTTTCCGTGCTTCAGAAGGCACGTAAAGCCGTTGGTCCCGGTTATCACTTAATTGTGATAGTCGTTAAGCTAGTTGGATGCCTCCTAGGCGGCTTGAAAAATTCCAACAGTAGGTTGACCACTAGCCTACCTCCACCGATCCGCAGTGGGCACGCGTGGTGGAGTATTGCCCATTCCCTTTCACCTTCATTTGTGAAAGGAGGCCTGTGCTCAGCAGTGGGACATTATAGGCTGATGATGATGATGATAAGATCTGTAATGTCACTCAAAAGTGTGTACAACAAAGCCATATGACCAAACACCCCCGGCTAAGTGCATATAGGACTATGTAGGTACACCATATAGTTTCGTATTACGTACTTTTAATTTGAAAAGAGTATTTGATCGCATAGTTAATTGACTTTAGCTCATGAACTATAGAAAACTCTCATTGGTGATATATAGTTTTCCTTGTAACTTCAGTCTTTGATCCAGCGCTATATTTTTTTCAGACTTTAAGAACTTCGGTTTTATGTGTAAAGGGTGGGGACATGTAGCACATCTAAAACAGCCACTTTAGCCATATACTGAGGAGAAATTTAAGACGGGTAAGTAAGAGCAGCTACTTAAGGGTTGAAGCCACGCGAATATGGTTTTAGGAGACTATCCCTTACTTTCACATTCATTTTCCTCCACATTACTGGCATTATTCATTTGTTTATATACCTTTGCATTATACCTTTTATATAACTAAAATCCCACCAAAAACATTTTCATGTAAAATGTTGCCGCCAAGACATATGGCTCGTACTGTCAAAAAGTTATCAGATCTCATGTAGAGCCAAGCTTATAACTACATGCACTTACTATATAAGCCCTAACTTCACAACCTCTACACACCGTAGTCAAAATTTGTGGCTTGGCCGTTTCGCTACCGTCACATGGGAGTAAGGTGAAAAATGTATTCACTGTTCATTGCTTTTTTGTTATTCAATAGTTCTTGTAGTATTGAAACGGCCAAGCCACAAATTTTGACTACGGTGTATAGAGGTTGTGAAGTTAGGGCTTATATAGTAAGTGCATGTAGTTATAGTCTGGCATACGAAAGTAGAACCTGAAAAAGGGCGGCAAATTAAAAAAAACTAGATGTGGTATCACTAAGTATAGTAGGAATAACTTGTTTTGATACTTTACAAAAAAAATATATAAATATGTTATATTTTTTTAAGTAATATTTGCATGTAAATGAGTTAAAATTTTAAACTCGTTATATCCTATTTTTATATAGAATGCTTTTAAATAAATAAATCTCGTTATATTCTATTTTTATATAAAATGCTTTTAAATAAATATCCTGGGATATTCCTCACAAACGGTTATCTGATACCAAATTGAGCGTACTATATTATATTCAAATTCAAAAATTGAGGAAATTTATATACTTTTTTATAGTCTATATTTTTTTACCTTCGTAGAGCAATATGGATAGATGTTTCAGTGATTAGCGACCGTAGAAGTTTATTTAGTATATTTTAGAACACTAAGGTAATCGAAAGAATGAGAAGGTGGACACTATAACACTCATTTAGCTATAAAGCCATTATGAATAAAGGCTTAGTATCAAAACTGGTTAGTTGACACTTTTTATGCCGGGTGACGAAAGTGACAATAATATAATGTTGCCATGTAAAGAGTTTCAATTACAGCCAGGCTCAACTTTCGTTTGCCAGACTCTATAAGCTTGGCTCTACATGAGATCTGATAACTTTTTGACAGTACGAGCCATATGTCTTGGCGGCAACATTTTACATGAAAATGTTTTTGGTGGGATTTCACTTCTTTTTTTTTTGTGTGAAATTTCCAAGTTTTATAATTTTTTTTTTGTTTGTGTACTAATACAAGCTTAAATACCAAATTTCAGCTTTCTAGGACTTCAGGAAGTATGAGTTTTGATGATCATCAGTGAGTCAGTGACGAGATCGGGGTTTTATAGATATCAATAAAATCTAAAGTATAAGAGCTATGTTATTGAAACTTAATATGCTTAATAAGTTCACTATTGACATCATGTTCCGAGAATTTTGTTTATCTGGTATAATCCAAATCCAAGTTATGAGGGTTCAAAAAAACGACGAAGCGCTTCGAGAAAAGGTAGGTAGTGCCCTTTCGCTTCGCTTGGCTGTCTTGGCGGGGGGCACTCCCGTGCCCCCAGATACTGTGAATAACGCCAACATTGCCAACACTGCTGTTAACATACCTCCATAAATCTTAATGTAAAAAGTATGAGAAATGTTTTGTGACATTTCTAGTAACCTCACCTAATTTGGCCCCATAGAGCCAAGATTGACATACAGGATCGATTAAGCTAATAATATTTGTTTTTAACCGACTTCAAAAAAAGGAGGAGGTTCTCAATTCGAATGTATTTTTTTTTTTTTATGTTTGTTACCTCATAACTCCGTCATTTATGAACCGATTTGGAAAATTCTTTTTTTATTTGAAAGGGTACGCTTCCCGTTTGGTCCCATTGTCATCAGATCGGGATTTGATTACTTCTTAGTGTACTTTGAAGTCGGTTTAAGGTTTTTGTAAAACAGTCCAATTATTTTGATTTCTCATGGACTGTGTCGTACAAGCTCCTTGCGCGTTCAGTATAATAACGCATTTCGGGTGCACCGCATCAGTCATATTTTTGGAGGCGCGAACAGATTGCTTTTATGCGTTTCGCAAAAACGCACGTCTTTGCTCTGCAGATTGTGGGACAGCACCAACAGTATGCTGGCTATAATCGCAGTTCGGCTTGACGATAGGGATAGGACCTACATGAACCATTGTTGCAGCGTTCATGTGACCTACTGTTACCTATAGCTGTGCCAATTTCTCTTTTTTATTATTTTCATGTGTTTTACTAACATAGTATTAAGATATAAGACTAACAAATTTTCCAAAATGTATTTTTCATGTGTCTCACTATGGTAAGTGATGATGTGGCCGATGGTGGTAAGCACACAAAGCCTAGAAGGAACTGGCTCTCAAGTGCAGCTGTCGGAACACACCGATAGGTGCTTGGCGACAGATTTTCAACTTAAGGGCCAGCCAGTTGGGTACTTACTACAAAGTATGGTTTCCTTACGATGTTTTCCTTCACCGAAATTTCGATCGATCCTCGGACCTTCGTCTCGGTATCCGACGTCACTGACTTCATCATCATCATATCAGCCCATGGATGTCCACTGCTGAACATAGGCCTCCCCCATTGATTTCCACTTCGAACGGTCCTGGGCCGCTTGCATCCAGCGGCGCCCAGCGACTCTGACCAGCAGGGCTATTTTAAAACGCTCGGATTCGATATCGGAAACGGATTCAAAAACTACCGAGGCGATATTCCGCAATTGCTTTTTTAATTTCCGAATTCGAATATTTTTGATGTTTCTTTACGGCAATATCAATTCGATTCATCGAAAAGTTTTCTGAAATTAAAATAGCAATTGCTGAAATTCGTCTCGGAATTTTTTGAATCCGTTTCCGATATCGTTTCCGACGTTTTAAAATATCCCTGCAGGTCGTCACTCCACCTGGTGGGAGGTCGTCCCGCTCGGCGCTTTCCAGTACGTGGTCGCCACTCGAGAACCTTTCTAACTGACTTATCATTGCCTTAAAATGTATTAAGGTATTGTCATCGATTGTATAGAATCTATTCAAAACACATTTTCTTCTAAGATGTCCTAACACTTCTCTTAGTCATAACAACAATGAGTAGGTAGGTACCTATTTAGGTATATTATTAGTTCATAATACTCTGTATCCATTTAAGTTTTATTGTTCAATAATTTATCAAAATGCACCTTTCATGTATGTTTCATTAGTAAAGATCCAAACTTGGATTATCTTCTCATTAAAAGTTAACAAAACGCTTATGTATGTCGGATCTACATATAAAAGCAGCTGCATGTGCCGTATATACAGACAGACAAACATTCGTACATACCTACATTCGTACCATATGCGATCATGCAGCTTTGGAATGTCCAAACCAGTATATTAACATTTCTTTCTTAATTGAATTAATTGCCAGTGCTAATTATGTACCTACAGTTTAGTCCTATATATACTTTTTGGTAAAACTCTTTTATTGGTTCTTAATCTTGCTTGATAAACAAAAAGTGGTGAGAATAAGGTGCAGCACAGACGACAGATCGCACCGCGCCGAACTTTTGAACCGTGAAAATATAATCTACAGGTACAATTCTAAGCAGTAACGCACACCCCTTTGTTTTCACACAGACTTTTTGTGTGCCGCAGACTAAAGTCCGTCGACTGTGCTGCACCTTCAGGTTTCCAAAATTTGAATTCCATGACGGTGAAGAAAAACCCATGTTTTTGTCATTTAGAAATAAAAAATTGTTTTTGATATCAAATTCTATTCTATTTTCAGGCCAACTCGATTATTAAGCCTACTGCCATAAAAATTTTAAGAGCCGAAATAATAACGTACCTACATATATTTTTTTAATATTAAAAACCTATAAGAATACCTTGGTACATACCTAAAAGTACAAATAAAAGGCCTCTCAATACAATTGTAGATAAATAAAAATACCTACGGTCAAAGGTTCGATAGGACCATTATTTTAATTGAAGATGATGACTGCTAGGTTATCTTCATGTAATTCAACAAATCGATTAATATTTCGGACCACCTACTCTGACAATGAATCCCACGCTAGAGTACATACCAATAACCTAATCAACAACGAATAATCGTGATAACTCATTATCTAGGATTCTTTAGCAGCTCATTAGCATCCGGTGATTAGGAATGAGTAAGCTAAGCGAATACCACAGGCCATTGTTTACGCAGGTTTAGGTGACTGTATGTGATAGGTAGTTGCATGACATGACAACTGCCTAAGCTACGCTGGTTAAAAATATGCACGTCCTTTTGTGATAATTTTATCGCATGAGGGATTAGATAACTTGTGTTGAACAATTGTGGGTGATTAGTAATTGCATGTGAAGAGAAATAGGAGTTACTTTGGCCTATGAACTAAGGAAAGAATCTCAGGCAGTAAATTATTGAACTTTTGTTTAGAACAGCATATTTCTTTTTACTTAATCTTTCAGAGAAGGAATATTAGGATTGAATAAGCAAGCTAAAGTGGCAGTGGGCAGGCCATATTTGTCGCAGAACGGATAACCGATGGGGTAAACGAGTTCTTGACTGGAGACCACGCACAGGCAAGCGAAGTGTGGGACGCCCCCCCGCTAGGTGGACCGATGACCTGCGAACCTTATATAGATGGATGCAAAAAGTGGAGGACCGGAAGATGTGGCGACTATTGGGAAATACCTATGGCCAGCAGTGGACTACCACAGGCTGATGATGTAGGAATATTGCACGGTGTATTTGTATTTGGTTGCCTACCACCACAGAGATGGAATATGGGTAGAGTGAATGTAGAGTATTTGCCGTGACACAAGTACGATAAACGCAGCGGCACGAACTCTATCAACTTTAACAAATGTTACTTCACGAACCTGAGGCAGGATAACTATTAAGTCTCTAGTGTATGATATATCTATGAATGCATCTATATGCGAAATGCTCACGTTTCGCACAAGGTAATATTGTTTACACTATCTATACTATCTATACTAACTATCTCTATGGCTTCCACACTCAAGTTGATTTGCCAAGCTCCTATCGGTGCGTTCCAGTAGAAATCCAATTCCTCTTCTAGGCTTTGCGATCTTACCACCTTCAGCCATATCCACACGACCATGGTAATATTGATGCTAAACAAACCCCTTCCCTTATAAGAAAGAAACTTATTTATTTGACGGACACATTAACATAACAATATTTAAAATTATAAATAAACCAGAAGGTTTGTGCCGTCAAATAGGATACAGCTCAGCATAGTGCTACTGACCACTGTCAGCAGCGCTGATTTTCAGCTGACGCCCTTAGTGATGTCACTTATAAAAAATAACTTTTATGTTACCTATATCAATTTGGACAAAACACCTATGTTTGGATTATTTCAATACAAGGTGAAAAATCGATTTGAGAGTCTAAGATTAATCATCCAAGAGTGATAGACGAAAAGTGTTCAAAAAATACGGGACGGGCAACACTGTAGTGAACTTGTCAAAAGTTTGTCTCCTGTATTTTAATTAATTTATAATTCTAATTTTAGTAAAATACATTATATTTCATTGTAATTAAATAGTATTTATGATTAATGTTCCTGAAAAATAAAAACATAAAGTGTCTTTACGAAAAATAACGAAAATCAGCTGTGATATTCACCGGCGAAGTGACAGCCAACGGAAGGAATTTGAAAACCAACAATAAACCTGGGGAGTATTGTGATAATAAGCCTTATTTTATACTTATAATATCAATAGTAGCTAAATCTTTTGAATCGGAATCATATCTTTATGATTCCTTGTCAATTTGAGTTACTTATATCATACAGATGCAAATGCATCAGCAGGGATTATCACAACTTATTTTGTCTGCCAAATTGTGTTAAGAGTTAAAAACTTAACATACTGAACACTGCAGTATCCTTGATGATATATAAACTCAATATTTTGGCAATCCCCTCACTTTAAACTTTTCATTTTAATGTTTAACATTTATGGCATTCCATTAGACACCCAATCCCAAGTAGTACTTATTACAGTAATCTTGAAAGAGAAACACTAAATTAAACATTATAATTTATTATATAGATATACCAAGTTCACAAAAACATAAGTAATACTAATAATTAAATATTTACACAATCCTTAGTAGTACCTCATCTTGTATTATTTGTGAATAATTCTCTTAATTACAACTCAATTTACTGTATAGACTGTGGTGTAGGTTCTCAAATATTAATCCTTATCTTCCCACTTGCTTAAACCGTCCTGTGTGTATTCCAGGTCCACTTCAATTAAAATGACAACTCGCAGAGCCACCGCTCGTGACATGGAGGAAAAACTTAAGAAGACCTTGCAAGAACTCAAGGTCTCCCAGGATGACTGCACTAAGTTGCTGCAGGAGCGAGAGGAAAGTGAGGAGGAAATTAAGAAAATCATAGACAAAAATAGTCAGTTGAAAAGTGAAATGGCTGAACTTCACCAACATTGTACGGAGGCTAATGATCGCCAAAGTAAATTGCAGGAAAAATTATTACAGTTCCAAGAATGTAGTGACAATCATGAAATGGCCTTGACTCGCATTTCTGAACTTGAACTCAGCTTGAGCCGGGCCAATGGCATTATAACTAAGTATGAACTTGAGAAAAGTTGTCATCAGGAAAAAAGTACACTTAGCCTATTTGATGAACTTGTTGTGAGTTGTCCTGGTCATTTACCTACTTCTAGGCTTATTGAGACCATTGATTTGACAAATGATGTATCAACCACTAATGAACCGATTTTGATGAATAGTCATAATAGAATCAAAAAGTACATCAAAATAAATAAATTCATTACCAAAACCAGGAAACTCATAAAATGTAAAGAAAGTTTCTGTAAAAATATAAAACTTAGGAAAGAACGTGTAGGACTAATTACTCAATTAAAAACATGTAATAGTAGTTTGCAAAATATGAGGTTATTATATGACACTGACATGCTGCAGTTACAAACAGATCTGAAGCACAAAGAGGATTTAATTAATGGTTTAGCATGCAGATATAACAGTGCTAAGAAAGAGATCAGCGAGCACATAGTTGCAGTCACAAAACTGGTGGACATGTGCAAAAATCATGAAGAACGGTTTGATTCCCTAACATTGAAAAAGATATGTAATTGTCATGTTACTAATCCATTACCATGTGTTGATCTCTCTTCTCCGGGCGCTCCGAGTGATCCGGGCGCTCCGAGTGCTCCGGGCGTTCCGGGTGCTCCGGGCACTCCGTGTGCTCCTGGCGCTCCGAGTGCTCTGGACACTCCGAGTGCTCCGGGCGCTCCGAGTGTTCCGGGTGCTCCGGGAGTTCCGAGTGCTCCGGGCGTTCCGAGTGCTCCGGGCGCTCCGTGTGCTCTGAGTGCTCTGGACGCTCCGAGTGCTCCGGGTGCTCCGAGTGCTCCGGGCGCTCCGGGCGTTCCGAGTGCTCCGGGCGTTCCGAGTGCTCCGGGCGCTCCGTGTGCTCTTGACGCTCCGAGTGCTCCGGGTGCTCCGAGTGCTCCGGGTGCTCCGGGCGTTCCGAGTGCTCCGGGCGTTCCGAGTGCTCCGGGCGCTCCGTGTGCTCCTGGCGCTCCGAGTGCTCTGGACGCTCCGAGTGCTCCGGGCGCTCCGAGTGTTCCGGGTGCTCCGGGCGTTCCGAGTGCTCCGGGCGTTCCGAGTGCTCCGGGCGCTCCGTGTGCTCTGAGTGCTCTGGACGCTCCGAGTGCTCCGGGTGCTCCGAGTGCTCCGGGCGCTCCGGGTGCTCCGGGCGTTCCGAGTGCTCCGGGCGTTCCGAGTGCTCCGGGCGCTCCGTGTGCTTCGAGTGCTCTGGACGCTCCGAGTGCTCCGGGCGCTCCGAGTGCTCCGAGTGTTCCGGGTGCTCCGGGTGCTCCGGGCGCTCCGAGTGCTCCGGGCGCTCCGGGTGCTCCAAGCACTGAACCACATGTCAGTGTCAATATTTCTGTGGGGAGCTCTGAGGCATCAATCATGAAAACTGTTGTGTTTTCTGACCACATTGGGGTCAATTTTGGACCAATTTTAAATAATCGTGTGGATCAGCCAGTTATTAATTATTGTATGCCGGGAGCTTCCTATACTGATATAATGAATAAAATTGTAAGTACTAAGTTTGACAAACAAACCACTGTTGTGATACTTATAGGAAATGGTTTGAACGTGAAATTCAAAGAATTAATTAATAGTTTTGAAACATTCCTCAAACTAAAGGTGATGAATGTTTTTCTATGTGCTTTGCCATACTCCGTCAACTATACGGATAAACAAAATAGGTATATATTGTTTTTGAACAATTTTATATATAGTTTGACATGTCGTCATAGTGACGTTTTTTCTTACTTCGACACTAATAAATTTGTTAGTGGACTAAAATTTACTGGGGACTCATTGTTTATGCCCAAAAAATGTAAAAACTTGATTGCTACACTGATAGCTTACAATATTAACACGGTTATAGCTAATATAACTAAATGTAGCCTTAGTGACAAAACGGTATTGTCTAGTAGTACTAATAATACTGTGATTAGTTGTTTAAACTTGTAACTCCGACAATAGAGAAGCATACTCATGGCATTACTTTACTACATCAGAATATTAATCGCTTCTCTGGCAAAATACTTGACGTTGAATTATTATGTGATGAAATCAGAATCGATATATTATGTTTTACAGAAACGTGGCTAAAACCAGACAGAATGCTTTTTAATGTAAATAACTTCACTGTTGCCAGTGCGTACAACAGAGTGACTGCTCAGGGTGGCGGCACCCTCATTTTGCTAAATAGTAATATTAAATATAAGAATCGTACTGATATTACTTGTCATTCTGTGGAACGCGTATGCGAGGTGGCATGTGCAGAGATTGAAAGCTCCATTATTTTATGTGTGTATAGACCTCCTGCGTCAAATTTTACTTTGTTTTGTTCCATAATGGAACAAATACTTAGTAAATTATCAAAGTGTAATAAGTCAGTAATTATTTGTGGTGATTTTAATATTGACATCCTAATACCCTCATTAGATAGAAATAACTTTATTACGTTATTTAAATCATTTAATATGTCTCATCTATTTAATGAGCCCACGAGAGTGACGGCTACTACTTCCTCTTGTATTGATAACATAATAACCAACAGTAACGTTTTAGAGAAGTCAATAATAAGTGGCGTCCGTTCGGATCATTTGGCCCAATTAGTAAAGTTTCCGTATAAAAAACTTAGTTCATCCGTAACGAAAACATTTAGGTCAGTTAATAAAACGAGATTAAATAATTTCAGCGTCAATATAGATTATAAAATTAGTAACACTACATATAATTCTGATGATCCAAATGTAAACTATGGAAAAATATTTAAAGATATTTGCAACGAATTTAATGTATCTTGTCCAATCAAAACTAAGAAGGTAAATAATAATAAACTTCAATTCTGTAACTGGGCAACTAAAGGAATCAGGAAGAGTAGGGATAACATGTATGATCTTTACCATCAGAGATCTTACAATAGTAATGAAAACTTTCATATATATGTTAGAAACTACTCCAAGATATTTAAACAGGTTTGTATTCGAGCAAAGGCCATCTACATAGGCAATAGGGTAAATAGTTCTAATAATAAAATTAAAACAGTGTGGCAGATTATTAATACAGAGACTGGTAAAAATAAAATCAAAGATAATACTTTTTCTCTTAAAATTAATGATAAATTAATCTCAGGTAAATTAGAAGTAGCATCTGCTTTTGAAACTTTTTTCTCAAATATACCTATGGAGGCTACTAAAAATCTTGCTTCGTCTTCCACGTTAGCAGAATCGATTTTACAGAATAATTTTCAACAAAACATTCCAGACTTCGCATTCACCCAGGTTAATGACTATGACATTATCACGGCTTTTAAGTCACTAAATATGAAAAATACAGAAGACTTATGGGGTTTGTCAGTTAAGGTTATACAGTCAATTATTTTCAATATTGCCCCTATTTTAGCCCTCATTTTTAACCAATGTCTCGAACAGGGCAACTTTCCTGACTTAATGAAATACAGCAAAATTGTTCCAATCTTTAAATCGGGATGTAAAAACAATCCCTCAGATTACAGACCTGTTTCAGTACTTCCTGCATTAAGTAAGATTTTTGAAAAGATTGTGCTAAACCAAATGTTAAGGCATTTTAATAACCACAAGATACTCCATGATGATCAGTTCGGTTTTACAAGAGGTAAGTCCACTACGGATGCGGGAGCTAAACTTATTAAGCATATTTTTCAGGCCTGGGAATGCTCACACGATGCTATTGGTATCTTTTGTGATCTCTCCAAGGCATTTGATTGCGTAGATCACCAAACGCTAGCTCTTAAACTTAAGTTATATGGAATTCGTGGAGTGGCCCTCGATCTTGTGGTTTCCTATCTTTCAGGGCGCCAACAAAAAGTAGGAATCAATGGTAGTGTGTCATCGGGCTCCTTAGTCAAATTAGGCGTACCTCAAGGCTCGATTTTAGGCCCATTTCTGTTTCTAGTTTATATAAATGACCTACCTTACATGGTGAAAGAACTATCAGATGTCGTTTTGTTTGCAGATGATACGTCTCTGATATTTAAAGTAGATAGAAAAGACAAAGACCTTTTAAAAGTTAACCACGCTCTGGAAACTGTGTCTCAATGGTTTGCTACCAACAATCTAATGCTAAATTCTAAAAAAACTAAATGTATAAGATTTTCATTACCAAATGTACCAAAAGTTGATACCAATGTTATTGTGGACGGTACTAAACTTAATGTAGTAGATAAGACTGTTTTTCTTGGTCTGACCATAGACTGTGGATTGCAGTGGGGTGCTCACCTGGAAGCCTTGGGTGGTAAACTGAGCTCCGCTGCTTTTGCAGTCAGCAAAATAAGGCAACTGACGGACATTAATACAGCCAGATTAATTTATTTTGCATATTTTCATAGCCTTATGTCTTACGGTATTTTGCTGTGGGGCTCTGCCGCAGACTTGGAATCAATTTTTGTATTGCAAAAAAGAGCAATTCGCGCCATCTACTGTTTGGGTTCTCGCGAATCTCTGCGAAAGGTATTTCCGGAAATTAATATATTAACTTTGCCCTCTCAGTACATTTTTGAAAATATTATGTATGTTCGTAAAAACATTAATTTGTTTCCAGTCAATAGTGATTATCACGATAGAAACACTAGAAACAAAGACAAAATAACTGTGCCTAGATTTAGATTAGCTAAAGTAAATAAGTCCTTTCTTGGGAATTGTATCCAATTTTACAATAAAATTCCTCATAGCGTGACCAGTATGTCCTTTTTTAAATTTAAGGAACATATCAAAAAGCGGTTATTGAGTAGGGCGTATTATAAAGTGTCTCATTATATTGACGACAAGGATGTATGGAAGTAGCTTCTCTCTGCACTTGCTTCACTTAGCAGCTAGTTCAAGGTCCATTTTAATTCAGAGTATGCTATTATTATTATATGTTATCTTTTTTTTTTGTTTAATTTACAGATTATTACTTATAGTAATTAATTCAATTTAATGTTTTTCATTTATTTCTAAATTCATCGATATATTATGTCTGTCTAATAAATTGTTATATTTTCTATATACCTAAATGATATTTAGTATAAACTTGTCAATAGTCATAGTGATAACAAATTGCGTGTTCAGTAGTTTCCTTTTAGTTTTTTTTTTTTTATTTCTAAGGCAGACTTGAATAAGTCATGCTCACTTTAAGGCCTTTGCTTGCGGCGGCGTCGTGTGACGGGTCGCTCGCTTCCCTCCAATATGGCGAGGAGGGCGATGGCTGCCGCACGCGTCATGCTTGTGAACAGGTGCTGCTTGTGGGGGTTGGTCTGCTTAAGTTTGCCATTTATTTATTTACTTATTAAATATAGATTCAGTCTACTTTGTAGTTTTGCCGCCGCGCCGGGGCACGCAATTGTTGTCAGTGCGATTAGAATGTAAATATTATGTAA
The DNA here is from genome assembly GCA_951394255.1 of Polyploca ridens. NCBI lineage: Eukaryota > Metazoa > Arthropoda > Insecta > Lepidoptera > Drepanidae > Polyploca > Polyploca ridens. The sequence goes on along the minus strand of OX596247.1, from coordinate 15,784,801 downwards.
TGAATCTAAGCTTGTTTTGAAAAGAGTAATTGCTGAGTTTATTGCCGGCTCTTCTCAGCAAATGCAACCTTCCGAACCGGTATTAGAGTATTAGAGTCAGACTTTTCATAAGTGCCTGCGAAGGTCTATTTGAATAAATGATTTTGAATTTTGAATTTTTGAATTTTGAAAAAGAGTTGTTTTTAACCGACTTCAAAAAAAGGTGGAGGTTCTCAATTCGGTTGTTTTTTTAATGTTTTTTTACCTCATTACTCCGTCATTTATGAACCGATTTGGAAAATTATGTTTTTGTTTGAAAGGGTACACTTCCCGCTTGGTCCCATTGTCTTTGATTGATTGATAACTTCTTAGTGTACTTTGAAGTCAGTTTATATTTTTTGTAAAACAGTTTTTTCTTTTGGGAAATATATTTATTAAGCAAAAAATCTAACCTTGAACATTGCGCAAAAATATTCATTATTGTAAAAAAACTAAGCTTACTAGAAAATGTATTATGTCAACTTTGTAACAATTTTTCTCTTGATATTATATTAGCATCACTTTCGATGAGTTTAATCATTTATTTACAAAAATATTAAAATATGTTGACAAAAATTATATGAAACAGCATTCGTTGCTGGACTTGGTAAAACCAATCATAGATTATCACTATTAGCTATAAAAAATAATATTAGCACCTACTTAGTGTCTACTTACCTACCAAGTCTTATTTGTCTCCTATATGACTGTTATTCGTTTTTGGAGTCTGACATTTGTAGCCTAGCATTGTATATCTCAGAGTAAATAACTACGTCTCACTTAAAGGTATGTTTATCCAAATATTCAATAATTTATACATAAACCTTAAATGAATTGTGTGTCGTTGAAAATATGTTTGTTCTTTTCACGCATATTTCTACATTAGGTCAATAAATGGGCTTCTAGAAAATAGGCTAATTTAGTGCTCGTTTGATTTCATAAAGAAGCGTTGAAATTGTTACATAAACACTTGATAAATTGTGTTACACCGTCTCACTATTACAAGGCAGTGTTACATTCAAGAACAACAATGGGCCTGCATCGATACATGCGCCTACGCGTCGAATTCGAATGTCAATCGTAACAATTGAGTAACATACCTGTCAATGCGAGGGCGGGCGGAAAGCTCGAGGAAAGCACGCCGCGGTACGACGAAGGCTTCGCCGCTTGCCGCCATTAGTTGATTCTCCGCCAATCAGAGGCGAGGGGCGTGGCGATGCGCACGCGCCGCCCGCATCTCTAAACACATTCAGTGTAAACGCAGCTGTCGCTCCGTTGTCACGTTGATACGTCTCGCTTTCCTCCTTTCGTTTGTTTTTAATTATGAACTTTTTGTGAGCTTCGAGTGTTGAAAAGTGTTCTTTGTACGATTTTGTACCTTTCTGTTTGAATTTAGATTGACGGTTTCTCGAGACTCAATATCTTGGAAATGTACTTGTGAAGTGACACTAATAGTGACTGGTATTTTGATTGGTGTGTTATTCGTGGAGTACAACATGATGATGGATCAGGCACACTTCGGGGAGTATTTGCTGAGGCAGCAAATGTTGCATGCGGCTTCTCTTAGCGGATTGCGTAAGTTTACACTATAACTCCTGCAAATCGTTTATTTCTGTTTCTTACCAGCATATTTTAGCAGATCTCTCTACTTATAGATATAAGGTATATTTTTGTATATTTCATTACCTAAAAAGTACTCGTTGGTGTGTTCCGGTGGCGCTCAAAGATCTGTGCTGAGCTTGAAAGCCGTTTCCTTCTAGGCTGAGTGTTTATCACCTTCGCTGCCGTATCATCACTAATCATGGTTCCAATACAAATAACGGCCTATTCAATATTAACGGCCTATTCAATATTAACAGTATAAAATATACAACTATGTTAATAGGTAGGTAACTCAAGTATCTCTAGATGTCTAGCTATAAACATGCACTGCTAACATCATGACAAGGATAATATTGAATGCCTACTTTCACCCAGGGCTGAACCTCTAGTACCTACCAAGAACCTTATAAATTGGAGTACTGAGTTTCCTATGAAACGTGTAAAATGGGTACAGCTAGCAAGAAATAAATTTCAGTAATCATACTTATGAATTAATTAGTAGGTATAATATTAAACACGCATTTTAAATAATTTGAAGATACCTATAAATATAATTTACTTATTAACTTGTGAGGTACTAGCTATCGCACACGGTTTCGCCCACATTCCCAGGATCAAGTACCATTTGTACCTATTCCAGAACCTAAAGTAACTATGTACCTACCAAATTTCATGAAAATCCGTTCAGCCACTACGGAGTTTCGGTTACAAACAAACACACACAAACTTTCGCATTATAAATATTAGTAGAACAAGTAGAGACGCAAATTATATTCTTTAAAATTAATTGTATCGCTAAAAGTCCCTTTAATGGGTAGCATAGACACATTATTATTACATACGGGAATAGAATTACCACTAATAACCATTCACACGTTTTAATTAAATACATTGTAATGAGATGTTAATATCTCTTTAAGTATATATTAACAGATATAGTATATCAGTTGTGTGTTTATATCCCATATATACAGGGTGTCCTGTAATTAATGGTGCAAATGTTAACCCTAAGCTGAGAAAATGATAAATATTTGCAAAAAAAATATGTAAAATTATCATTTTGAAAATAGCATAGGTCGCCAGAGCTCATAGGGGAGGGGGGAAAGGTCGGTAACGCGTGAGCGATGCTTCGTGTGTTGCAAGCGTCCATATGGCTACGGTAACCGCTTACCATCAGGCGGGCCGTATGCTTGTTTACCGACCTAGTAGTATAAAAAAAAAAAAAAACATAAAAATCAACCATTCCAAAAATCATTTTTTTTTGTATACCACTTAGGTAGCAAACAAGCATACGGCCCGCCTGATGGTAAGCGGTTACCGTATCCTATGGACGATTGCAACACCAGGGGCATCACACGCGTGTTGCCGACCCTTAATTGCAATGATTTCTGAAACCATTAGACTTTTTACTGGAATTATTTTACTTTATCTAATTGGGCATAATCTCAGCTTTCGAGGGTTATCATTTGAACAATTACGTTTGTCACTCAGGTCAAAGGCGATTTCATGAAAAAAAAAACTTTTCATATTTACGATCGTGCAGCGTTGGTACTTTTGTATGAAAAGTTCATTTATTTTTTGAGATTTCCGGGCCCATATTAAAAGTTGATCATAATGATGTACATTGACCCCTGAAAATTTGGCTAGAGGTTGCAAAATAACCTTAAGTACTTGGTTCTGAAATAACAATTTATATCCTGAAAAAGTCGGTAAATCAGCGGAGGTAGCTTGTTTAATTTTATTTGCAATAAAATAAAGGTTTATAATACTCATATAATTTAGAATAAGTTCCATTATTTTCTAATTTACATATCTTCAATATAATATAAAGATAGGCAACAATTATCCATACTTATCTTATCTATCTCCAAACACCTTTCGGTGTGTTCCGATAGCTGCACTTGAGAGCCAGTTCCTTCTAGGCTTTGTGTGCTTACCACCCTCGGCCGCATCATCACTTTCCATGGTGAGATTGCGGTCAAACACAGGTCTATAAACAGTAAAAAAAACTTATTACAAGCACAAATCTAAAAAAAAACTTCTATTTTCCATTCAAACTAAAAAGTAACATTCAATTCATACGACGTATTTTATTTCTTATAAAATCTAAACACGTTTCTGACGCGTTGAAGTCTTTTCTATGTTCGTAGACAGAACGTATGCCGTAGCGTAGGCGCATTTGAACAAATTTCATTTATCTATTAGCATTTGCTTACTTGCCTATTGTATCATATTAGTTGTCTAGTTTCCAATGTTCTTACCAGTACAAAAACGAGTTGAAGAGATGCCAAGATATTAATATCTATAACTTATGTGCAGGTGTTAGTCTCAGTTTTATGTTGTAGTTGTAGGTATACATTTTAAAAATTGTATTTATTCATTCTTACATATTTACCTACCTTATGTTTCTTATATAAGGTCCTTCTAAAGTCTTGGTGGATATTTTCAGGGATGAATGTATTTCATTAGTAATCAAAAAGAAATATTAGAAACATAATCCGTACATTGAAAATACTACATTATTTATAAATTAATACTTGTTACTTACATAAAGTTCAATTTTGTTTTTTTTTTTTTTTTCTTGAACCATCCGACGGATTATTTTTCATTTTTTTTTTATTACTGGTGACCTATACATTCATCCCTCAAAATATCCGACAAGACTTTAGAAGGACCTTATATTAGCATTGAATAACAATCCATACATTATTTAAATTGAACAACGTAAAAGTACTATCAATTCAAAATTCAGTTTAGACTCCATGAAGGTAACTTTGTAACTTTAAAGTTACCTTAATCCATTGACTGTTTGATGATCCACGGGGGCGAGGAAAACAGTAGAAATAAAATGTTATTTTTTAACCGCAAGTCAAAGGCAGTCTTCAGAACCTACAAGGTAAAGTCAGCTATGAATTATTTGTATTGAGTTCCAATTTACCATGGAAATTGACTTTAAAGAGAAGGCCGTAAGCCAAGCTATCATTGCTAATAATAAAAAAAAAATTATGATTACCTATACAGTGAATATTTTTACTCAAAACAGGGTTTTAAGAGAGGTAGAGCGTTGCGTTTATTCGCTCAAAGAGCAGCTCGACTGGGGAAGTACCTCCACCTTACAGAATACCGCAGCCAAATAACTTTATGTTGTGGTCCTGCGCGTGAGTAAGGTCGCCAGAGCTCATTGGGGAGGGGGGAAGGGTTGATAAAAACAAATTAATAACTATCAAAAAGAACCACTTTAGGCATGCCATGCCATAATTGAGCTAGATTTGCTGGGGTGGAAGTTCTCATCAAAATGATAAACTTTTGTATAGTTGGAATTTATCTGTGTAAATAAAACACATCATAACATACTGTAATCGTCTATCGAACTGTATATTTAATAATAATTAAGCTTGGTAACTTGTGTCGACACAAGCTGCTGTTAGTGCAGGAACCGCTGTAATTTTTGTCTTTTTTGTAAATTTATATTGGGATATAAATGAGTCATCATCATCATCATCATCATCATCAGCCTATAATGTCCCACTGCTGAGCACAGGCCTCCTTTCACAAATGAGGGTGAAAGGGAATGGGCAACACCCCACCACGCATACCCACTGCGGATCGGTGGAGGTAGGCATTAGCCTACCTCCACCGATCCGCAGTGGACAAAAATTCCAACAGTAGGTTGACCATTAGGTCATCCTACTGTTGGAATTTTTCAAACCGCCTAGGATGCATCTAACTAGCTTAACGACTATCACAATTAGGTAGGCACTAGCCTACCTCCACCGATCCGCAGAGGGCAAAAATTCCAACAGTAGGTTGACCATTAGGTCATCCTACTGTTGGAATTTTTCAAACCGCCTAGGATGCATCTAACTAGCTTAACGACTATCACAATTAGGTAGGCACTAGCCTACCTCCACCGATCCGCAGAGGGCAAAAATTCCAACAGTAGGTTGACCATTAGGTCATCCTACTGTTGGAATTTTTCAAGCCGCCTAGGATGCATCTGACTAGCTTAACGACTATCACAATTAGGTAGGCACTAGCCTACCTCCACCGATCCGCAGTGGGCAAACAAGCCGCCTAGGATTCATCTAACTAGCTTAACGACTATCACAATTACTAACTAACTTTAGTTACATTTATTCAAATAATTTAGTAATGAACCAAATATGTTTTGTTACTGGTAAGTTTAGTTCGCAAGTCACTCTGTATAGGTTATTGGTCGTCAAATTTTGTGTTACTGTTAGATAAAATTTTGAAGTCACTCGTAGTCCATTTTTTCAGTGTAGTAAGGATCTATTTTAAAATTCAATAAATAAAATTAAGGATTAAAACTTGCACCAGCAGTCCCGTGTGCTAAACTTATCGTCTTATTATTATAGAATATTTTTATCTAATTATCTTTAATAAGTTTAATAAGACACTTAGCAATGTAATACAACGTTGACATTAAGAAATACTCCTAAGTATCCCCACTTAGTCGATCCGTGATGGCATGTACATACATTCACATAGTTTTTACTCTATTGTTCAGAGGAAGTATTGTTTTTGTCATGTAAATACCTATGTATGTCCGTTACTTATAGGTTAATCCACCTGTTTCGATCGATCAAGCAATAAAAGTGTATATTATATTGACATAAAGATCAATATAGCGTGTATATCAGTGTAATAATACGGTCAAGTTGGTGTTTTTATAAGTATTTACTAGTAAATACTGTATGTATTCTAGAATTCTCTATAAAAAATTGTGTTTCTTTTCTTTTATTGGAATTATCTCGAAGATGATACGTCCTTATAGTTTTTTTTTTTTTGGATTTTGTCACGGAATTTTAAAGGTTACGTACACACCTTTAGCGAGCATTTTCAGGAAACACACCCACAAATGCTAATTCTGTGGAATACAGTTTTTTAAACACCCGATGAAATATCACCTGTCATTGCAAAATTAATACATCATTAATATTTTTGTTATTCTTCGTATTGTTCATTAAAATTGTTTAGTTTCTGACTTGATGAGTGAAGTTGTTGTACAGTTTTTAGCTTCTCAGAACATCAATATTTTTAATTAAATTATCGTAATTTGAAGCTTTTTGTTTCTACATTGGTAATTTTAATTATAAAAGCATGTTCTATTTTTTTTATAGTTGGACATCATAGCTATGATTACATGGAATATTACATCTTTTACCTTGTGATACGAAAGGGTAGAATCTTCTATATGCATTTTAATAAAAACAATCGAGCTTGCACTGTACAACCTAAAAATTAATGATAGTGTTCAATCCTGCTTTATTGTATTACTTATAAGTAAATTAGTTGATCGTTACTATATCTTTATACCATCTAACATTTTATATCTGCCCAAACATCGGCGCTGTAACAGTCCTTAACATCATATAAGTACAGTATTGAAGTTTCGCCGGCGCTTTTGATCGCCCCATCTCGCGCTGCACCCCGCTACGTCGCTAAAACGTATCGTACCATAAAAATCAGGTATTTTATGACTATAAACGTCGTCAACACGACGACTACGCAATACAGTAATTTACTGTGCTGTTCCTATCTCGGAAACTTTACTAACGAGTATTAATTAATTAAATGTTGATATTAATATTTCGCTTCACCTAATCAAGTTTTACCGTATAACGGTATCCACTATCGTCAATATTTGATCGAATTAAGCGAAATAATATTCAGTAGGTAATTATTTATACCTTTTTGTTGAGAATATATAAGCTAGACTAGTGTATACATTCATGGACGCTTCGCGACATAGACACTAGCACTGAAAGAGTTTTTCCAATATTATTGGACTAAGGCTGCGGTAACCGCTTACCATCAGGCGGGCCGTATGCTTGTTTGCTACCTAAGTATAAAAAAAAAAATCATAAGTGATGATGTGCCCAAAGATGATCTTTGGGAATAAGAAAATGATGCTCAAGATCTTTCATTGGAATACACTGCTGATGCTTGATGGAGATAGGTTTGCAACTTGAACGATTGGAGCCACATATTCTATTTAAAATACGGGAAAAATGAGGATGCAATCGTATGTATTGTAACAGCTTACCAAAATAACACCAGACGACAGTTTTTAGTGCGCTTTACTGCATACTTACACCTCAAAGAGCGATAACTAGATCTCTTATAAACCCACTAATGTTCCTCGATACTAATGATCCGTTTATCCTCAGAGCACCGGGTGGGAGCTGACGCGGAGCCGCCGGCATGCGAGGCTCGGCTGCTCAACGGCGACCTCTGGCGCCGTTTCCACGACATCGGCACCGAGATGATCATCACTAAGGGTGGACGGTGAGTGTTACCACCATCTACCCTTACATATTTTTTATTTGTTCTGTCTGACAAACTGTCATAAGTTATATAAGGAGAGCAATTGTGGAAGTCAACGCTGTACGGAAATTAGCAGTCAGAAACTCTGAAAGGCTGCCGCACAGTTAGATAAAGATAAAGGTAGCATGGCCATTTTGTCAGAGAAGCCATGTGATCAGCATTTAGATTTTTAGTGACAAAGAAATAGTTGATATTTTGGCCTATGGACTCAGTTAATAATCTCAGTTACAATACAGTCTGTAACTTATACGGGGTGATTATGTATTGAGTCAACAAACTGGCAGGGATGGAAGAATCAAATATATATTTATAATAGTCCTGGATATTCATCGAGACTACCTTATACCGCAAGTTTTTAAACAATGCAGGACGAAGCTCGTAAAAAATCGTTGAAAATCCATTCCTCAATATATTGGTATTTTAAAGAAACTTTTCAACTATAATTTTTAATGGGTAGATAATAATTTATTTACAACAAATATGTACTAGTTACAATCTTATTGAAAAACTCCTCAAGTCTGCCGCTGCTTCCGATTGACGGCAAGGTTCCCAGCAAGCTGGCAGCGTTTCCCCTTTGGATAGCCAAGCTGATGCGTTGGCGTAAAAAGCTCCCGCTGGTCTCCGTAGGCCTCGATCAATTTTGCGCGCAAAACGGCGCTATCATATTTTGAGTAATATTTAGAGAAATCTTGAATCGTATGACAAAGCAGCTCAAGTACGGATTGTTATCTCCTCACGTAGGTCGTCGGTCTGTAATGGTATAATTACTTTTCCTGGATCAGATATTTAACATGTATACTTTATTAACTGCTTCGAATAAGTCATACAACCGACATACTCCACGTAATTTCTAGAAAAATTATTTCATTTGAATAGGATAACGATTAATATCGACGATATATTAAACATACATCTATAATGTCAAATTCTTTATTACAATGTACCTATTAGCCGTACTTTATTTTATAATTGGCACCTGTCTGGACTATTATCGCGATTTCATAGAATTACCTGCCCAGCCGATGCGGATGAATGGCACTGAGACATGGAGGTCACTCCTCGGAAACCGTTCATCCCGATCACTTTCAAGAAACTCAAAAGAGATGGACCATCGGTTTAATTAAATAGTGCAGCTGTCGCAATCCAAGAATCGAATTTAACAAAATCATATAACTCTTGATAAATTACAAAATAATAACAAAAACTTAACAAAAACCCATTAGGGCTGCCGAATCTGACGCGGGGCTTGTTAACGGATAATTTGGGAGATGGGGCCGGACCTCCGTCATAGACAAAACAAACAGCTGCCTCGACGGCAATTTGTGCATTTCTCTAAATGGCCGAACACAAATTACACCTTATTATAAGCTTGTTTGCTTTACGACGGTACCCCTTCAATTATTTTTTTTCGTGATCGGTAATGTGGGACGAGCAGTGAAGAAATTACACAGTCGTCGCGATCTCGGCGCCTCCGCCCTTCCTGCGGCCTGCGCGGGCGCACCGCGAGCGCAGCGACCCACCGCACCGCACCATACCGCTGTCGCGCACTCTGTTATTATCCACTCCATCTCCTTATTAGCAGATGGCAACCTTCAGGCGCTTGGCGATTGCTAAATCACATTGTTTTAACTCTCTTTATGATTTTATAAGAGATACGTCTAATTTATTTCAACTTTTTGGATGAAAGGAAGTAATGTGTTACTACATACAATTTTGCATCCGTCGGTATATAACTTACGAACGCGTTGGATGGCGCGCTTCTTAAAGAAAGTTTGATCGATAATGAAGATCAACAAGATCACGTCCGTTCGAGTTCTGATAGAATTAAACATGAAAATATTCTGTAATTAATGGCGTGTAATTAGTGTTCGGAAACCGAATTGTGTTTTCGTCCACTCTCTTATTAAAACGACCCGCAAAAAGTGAACGCTTTTCCCGGACGAAATAGCTGTGATGCGTGATGAGTGTAGCGGCGCGCCTGCGCAGTGTCCCGGTTTTTGCCCTCGCGGATAATTAGCCGGGTTCATCTGTGTTCTTGTCATCTCGTACACGCTTTTTTCGTGCGGCCGCCGGCGCAGACCACCACGCGGCCGCGGCCGGCTAACATTCCGATAATTTACCGCTTTATCCTGCGGTTGGTGAATCTCGTTAGCTTAGCTGCCCGCGCGCCGTCTAGAGGTCACTTTTGTTTGTTTTGTTTAATGATGCCGCGTGAGAGAGGCCGGGGGCGCGCCGGCGCCGGTCCTGGCGCCATACCAATCCAAATGGGTCAAAAATATTTCATGCATTTCTCGTATTGAACTCTAGTTGTGCGTGTGCACCGTAATTGAGTTATACCTCAGAGTATATAAATACTACGTACAAGTTATACTATCCGAACTTGCGTTCAGTTCAAATTGGTGAGTGTAACTCGATGCTTTTAAACATTGTTCAAACAGTGTTAAAAGCGGTTCTTGCTATAACTTCTTTAACCCGAAATCTTAGTGTAGTGGGGCTGGGGTTTGGTGGGTAAATTGTAAAGATAAACAGTGGATTTGGGCGGTTCGTTTGTGCAGGCGAGGCTGGGCGACGCGCAAGCTCGGAGTTAACACCTGCGCTCGGCGGCCATGCGCTTGCTTTATGTATTAGTCTCTGGATTTGTAGCTACAGCTTTCCCACCTGTTCCTCTACGTTTATACATATCACCTGTGAGTTGGTTAGCATACGTGAGACTATTAGGTAATTGTTACCCAAGACCGTTACAGCACCTAATTGCTGCCGGAGTCTATTGGCTATGTTTAGGATTAAACAACATAGGACCAACAAACGTAAATAAAGTACAGGCGTTTATTTGAATAAAAGAAGGGAAAAAAGTAGAGCGTCATTTGATATTTGATTAACTATTATACGATATCTCGGACTCTACTGAATTAACTCTGAGGCAGTAGGTATGTGAGTTGGTAGAGTTCTATAGTATCGTGGTACACAGGCTGCTTCCTTCGAGCTGTGCTGGGTTGAACCGTACGTACGATCATTAAGCTTAGAAAGCCGCAATAAATTAACAACTTTCTGTTTAATAAAGAGATGACCTTGTAACCACATTTC